>JTDE01021259.1:3380-25810 GCA_014338405.1 Paragonimus skrjabini miyazakii | reverse complement strand
CGAAAATGAGTCTAGCACATCCACATTGGAGGATAGTGGTTTTCACTTCTAATGTCTTCTTCTAATATATATTCATTGTCTCGTCACCCTAACCACAAAATTTGCAAATTGGTGTCACAAACGTTTTCTTTTTCTAGAATTCGTTTGTTTTATTTTGGCACTACTTATGCACGTAATCAGATAATTTCTTCACATCAAGCAATGGCGTTACATTTTGTATGTCAGCTATTTTGTTTTGGACGGAAACGCGACATGCAAGTTGATGTCATTCAAAACGTACTCGAGCACACTCTTGCTTGCATAACTGAATTTGTTCTACTATCTAAAATCAGTGGTTCTGAGTCCGTTTCTCTATTGGAATTCTGTGCACATTTGGTTGGTTTGTTTCCAACTTTAACCACGTGTCCCCTATCCTACTGGATGCTGCGAATTGTCATTTTCATCTCGCACCGTCCCACTGCTTAACGCCGTAGAGTAGTATGCAACGGTTGTGTATATGTGAACAGAAAATTTGACACGCTCAAGGTAATGTTTCTGTTATTGTCATTCGGTAATTTAGTAGCCAGCTTAATGTTTACTGTGATTCAGCACAATAACCTCGGGGATTCAAAGAGCAGTCTCGTAATACGTAGTTGCTATATTCAAGAGAGGTGGTATCGCCCGTAACATGTAACTTCGACCACAATCTTCGGAATATCCTGCTGTATTGTTTTCATAGATTGATCTTTTCAGCTTCGTTTAAAGTATGCCACTCATGAGTTACCGCCCACGTTACCAGAAATTGGATGTGAGTCGTCTAAAGGAAATGACTCTTCTGGGTAATGAACGTTGTATCGGACATTACGTTACACTGGGTTAAAGGCTCATGGAAAGCGCGTGCCATTTAAGTGACTGCCTGTCCGAAAGCCACCTATTGAAATGTGTGTTGATTGAACACACTGAAGCAACCAGATAGGATGGCACTGATCACTAATCGGGTAGTATTCGTTGGATTAAGTGTGAGTGCGGAATGCTTTCAACAGCCAGAACCAATAAAAACTGTAAGTAGCTCAAAAGGGATAAACTGAACTCAGCCGACCATGTGTAATTTACGAAAACATATAGCATAAATACGCCTATTCCCTAGTCTAGTTTAAATTTTGGCGTACGATTGCTATGCTTTATTTGTTCCATCCCAATAGTGAGATAGCACTTCATTCCGGTGGGTCTCACACTACAATTTCAGATTCCACTGAGTCAACGATTCCGAGATCATGTGTCCATCACTACCTCCCTCGCCCCGCTTGCTCGTTCCAAATGGAGGCATCCTGCACGAAACGGAGACTCATCGTTCCCGGACAGTTTTGGGCTGTCCGAACTATTTTCCAGTTGACAGTGAACTATTCGCTCTTCTGAATTGTTTTCATTTCGAACAAACACTCCGTGTGCTTGGCTCAGAGCCTTTTGCAATCTATGTTCACCATCAACACTCCAATATGATGTGTTTCTTTTCCACCCGTTCGCTCACCCATTCTGAGCGCAACCGGTCATCTGACGTGATTGTGTATAGTGACAAATTCAGCTTCCTGTCCAGTAAATTTGGAAATTCATTCCTGCCTATTCCAGTCTGTTTTAGCTTTACCTTATTTGTCACTGCTAGGAAACGAGTCGCAGTAACCCGCTAGAATGTGGTGTCAACGAATGGACGCGGTTTTCAAGTCTTGTTAATACACTTCATGCCCCCTGAGAGATGGCTCTTCAGCATTTACTTACATCTCCAGTATACAAGCGATTAGTAGCAATGTGTGTTTGAGTCACGAAATAACAATACCAATCAGGAATCTCATGTGGACAAGTTGGCGAACGGTCACAATCAGTATCACATGAGAAAGAAACCAATAGGTTCCGTTTCGTTGCCAATTCGCAAACAAGAAGGCTAGGTTTGTGCTAGTGAATAACAGAGGGGAAGGAGCACCAGGTATGGAAGGTGTGGAAAAGTGAATGTGGATTATATCCGGCAGAAATTTCGTCGAAAACTTCTCGCACATTGTGAAACGTTGAGAGGTAATAAAATGAACAAATTGTTTGCGATACACATCACTACAACTTGGCAAATGTTTTAGGGACTTGGCGAAAAGTGCACAGGCCTTCAGCAACCAACCAGGACAGACAACTGGTGAACAATACACCCTCTGAGAGAACATACAGAAATCAATAGGTCGATTGACTGTGATGTGGAGTGGAGGAGGATTTTAAACGCCGGATATAAAACGAGAATTTTCGGACCTTGGTGGAGATATCAGTAACATGCAGTTATCACGTAAGGTTATTATTCAAAGTAATTCCTAGATATTTAGCAGAAAGAAGTTGGGGTACCAGATCAGTATATACATGAAGAAGTGAATGTGCATTGGAAATTTTTTCATATTAATTGTCTGTCATAGGTTGAAACACAATTGAATGTGTTAAGAGACAGCCTGTTAGATTCTGACCAGTTTGGTAGCGCAGCCGGACGGGTAAAGAAGACTGAGTTGGGTGTTTCATGTCCAGCACCACATCATCTGCGTAGTTACTCACAAAAATGTGACCACGAACTGATATAAATGTGGTAAGAGAAGAGAATAAGAGCGGAGAGGGGGATTATACTTTGTCGAACGCTAGAACCTGCATTGGGTGGTCATGAGGCCTTACCATCCAACTGGGTAGGTTCGCTTAGATTCGTGAAGAACTCGCATCTATCTATCTATCAATACTTCCACATACATCGTTGTGGTCTAAGAGACTGATGCCAGCACCTCAAGGTTTCCCATCAAGCAATAACGGAATTGAATGAACCAAGCAAGCGAGAGCAGTAAGAGTTAAACTTGAGTAACGACAGACGAGTTAACTAGAATCCGTGATATTCCCTTGAGTCTCTATTCGCACAATAATGGGCTTTTCCAAATTCTCAACGACAGAGTCGTGCATACAATTCAGCGTGACCTCACCCTTTTTTTACGGGGTTTTTGCGACGCGTTCGGTTCTTCAGTAACCAGCAATTTTGCGTCGTTAGCTCAGCTAGGGGTTGGCATAAAAATTGAGCATATCCCTTAAGAACGATCGATGACAATCCGTCCGATCGGCTTGCTTTGCTAGACGTCAGCCGAATAAGTTCTTCAAAAGTAGCTGGGCTCTCCGTGGAAGTAGTCGGGACAGCGGGAAAATAAAACTCCATATGAGCTGAGGAGGAATTGTCGATTGTCCTATCTCTTGGCGATAGAGTTCATAACTTGTGGGATCTCTTGGTAGCTTTCGTCGCCTAGTAATGTGTCAATATACCCTGAATTCCAGCGGTTTAATTCACATCCGACAAACGTACAAATGAATTTCCTTGATGAATAATGTTTCGCCTTATTGCTCTGCTCCTTTCTACGAAGTCTTCTGCAGACGGCGAAGAAACTCTGTCCACAAGAATGGGAACTATTTGTCAATGGCAACAGAAAATTAGGGAGTTGTCTAATGGATAGACGAGTCGTCATGAACAAACATGCTCATATCGGACAAATATATCATGCCTACAGTAGTTATCGAGACGAGACTGCTGACATCAAATGTCGCTATGTGCACAGCAAGTCTTGAGCTCCTAGTATGTGTCCGTGAAGAGAGCTTTACAGTTTACGTTGGTCTGAGTTACCAGGTTGGATTCGTCTATGGACCGCGAACAGCTGCGTGTTATTAGGGAAAGGTAACTCGAGATGTGCATTCGGATGTGCTAGGAAAACCGCTGGCGCTGGGAGAACGGTTGTCAAATCGGTTGAAATCGTCGAGTCCGGTACATAATCACTTGTCAGGGACATATAGTAGATACGGAAAAACCGCCAATAAAATTGTCACTCTCGCTGATAGAACAGCCGAGAGAAATACTACATGCTACAAGCGATCGAAAATCACTTAAGGATCTGGGCATACTCTTAACAATTAAGCAGCTTACGTAAACATTCGAGTAAGAGAAAACAGGCGCGAACCTGCACAGTCATTTATGTAATCAATAGTACTATGCCTTCGATAGGATACAAGGTAATCGATAAGATAGCTGCTGAAATCTTCAATTTCAGCGACTCCATCTTCACTGTCCCCATGCAACCAGGATTCCAGCTAAATGAGCATACTCAATTTGACCTATTCGCAAAAACGGATAATACTACTAGGTCCGATCATGGTTCCGCTTGTAGGTTTAGATAAGTATATTTGCCTGACATTTCGTTTCCGGAATGCAAACCACGAGATATTTCCTGACGTTGTCGTTCGATTTTTGCTAAATTCGATTCACTTCATTCTTGCCAGTGGATAACAATTGCAAAGGCGCAGAATTTCAAAATGACTTCAGATGATCTCCAGAGTATTTTTGCACATCACTTCGTATAAGAGTGGTGATCAAAAATATACACCACGTTTGTGGTGCTTCTGTTAGCGAACGACCTTACGATTATCCTCCAGCAGAAGTATGTTTGATTATTACTATCTGTCTCGGGGTAAGTCACTTATCTCCTATGTCTTCTCACTTTTTGTATTGTAGCCACCACTAGGTACACTGAGACAGGCGGCTGCTTCGGAACTGGTTTCCAATTCTACATGAAGTTCCTTGCAGCGATGAAGCATTTTGGAATCCTTTGCTTACTTACCACAGCCGTGTGATAAACTGACTTGAAATAATCCGTTGGTTAATTTGAGTATGTTGTCATCATCATAATGGACAGCAGTACGTCAGTGGTCCACACTGATGCCTAACTGCCACATAACTATGAAGGAACAAAATTAAACCTTATATAGGAAGAGTGAGGGAAAGAGAAGGGACCTAACTACGAGGAAGAAATACCCTTCTGTCGCCAGAGATGTTCCAAATTAGCGAACACCGCCCGAGCCTTAGAAATATGCTCTCCTATCTGTTTTCTTGCACCGCCACCACTGCTAATGCAGTTTCCCAGATAAACAAACCGGTCAACAACCCCCATGACATCATTATCTAACTCCAACCTGGATGACCAGGAGACTGTGGTTTGTCAGACCTCTAACTGTTGGCCTGCCTCGGATGAGTGACTGTCGGTGTGATGACCACAACGTCCAGTTTAGCCCAATACATCGTCGAGATGCGCAAACTGTCACACCGTATCAAGGTCTAATCTCGTTGTGACAGGTGTGATATCTTTCCTTTACTTTCATGTGACCCTCTGAATTCATACTCACAGCCTAAGCTCCTCAGTATCTGATGTCATCTCATCCAGAGTGTCTGCTTTAAGTGTCATGTTGTTAACACCTACCCTCCTGTTCTGAATGAAGTGAGGATGAAAATTTCTGATCTGACCCTAATTATGAGGCAGATAAACAAGCGATAAACTGTCTATAACATGTACCCAGTTTGTTAATATTTAATGAAGATTCGTACACTTACTACAGATTTCTACGTTACGTGAATGCTATTAAATAGATACCTCAAATGTAGATAGAGTCACATGTTATCGGGCACGCATAATCACTGAACGATTGAACAGTTACCGGTTGGGTTAAGTCAGACACAGTTAGTCACCCTAACGACATTCTCATGTCAAGCATACTTTTTTGTCAAACCGGTCTAATTCTAGCGCTACCATGGTCGCTACGAATTGAAGACGTTGACGCCGTGTTTAAGGATGTAGAATGGAGCGCAGTGATTATTACTGTCGTAGCCTGACGAAACCGTGATAATCAGAGTGATGTGTAAGAAAATTGATCTGAATCCTCGTTTTAGTCCCACTAATGGATCGACTTATTGCTATTCACGGGATTAGACGGCTCCAATGGAGCAAATGCTGGATTTATTGTTGTTCTTATCGGGATTTGCGTGTATAAGGTGGAACCCATTTATTGTGTAGGATTCTGACTGCGACTGTTGACTTCTATTACATGAACAATATAAAGTTGATGAGCTTGAATCATTCACTCGTGATCTCGCGGATGTGGCAGCAGGTTCAAGCTATGAACACGTATCTTTTTACAATATAATCACAAAACGGTAGAAATATACACACCAAGTAACGTCATAAAGACTGAATAAAATAGATCGACGTCCCCCTTATTCTAAATCAGTTCAATCTCTTAAGAATTCTGGCATAACATCTATAAACAGTGATACTAGCAGGGACAGACAACGGTTCGCATTGTTTGAGATCAAACGCAATATTCTTGCTCCAACGAAGGTCTGTCAACCGAGCTCATGCTCGTTGTTCGCCCGCTTGCCCGTTTTCCTGAAGATGCTGAGTGTGTCAAATCCGTTATCTCGCTTGCGCCACTCCTATCGCTCATTCGCAGATGCTGTTGTCTTTTGGCCTGGATCACCTGAGACATGATTTGTTGCACAATGTCAAAATCACGTAACATTTCCAGAAAGTGGTGTAGCTCAGCCGGATCTATTTCACAAGTGTCCAGTTCCAAGTAGTCGTCCATACCCTAAAACGAAATGAACAAAGTACAGTGCAATCTGAATGGAGATCAATAAAGTCGGTCTCTAGACACGAGGTGAACACCTAATTTTCGAGTGTGAAGACAAATGTGATAATTGATAAATTCAGTGTCAATTTGCGTTGCATCTCTACTTCAGGGGTAGCAACCATATGACTATGTAACACGGAATGAACAACTTGCTGTTACATTCAATTCTCCACTGTCTCTATATGTAGACCTCGTTTACTTGACCTTGCCTAACCTACTGCTCCATCACCATCGACACCAACACACCAGTGAATGATCGTAGCGTTTTCTGAGTCATCGACTGGCCATCTCGCATCTTCCGCTGATGAGGTGATGATTCAGTAAAGTGTACAATGGGTTGTGATTTTCAACATATGTAATGTGAATCGGTTCATTTTATGGATTTGAATGAGTTGATTTGTTTCATCCTCACTACCAGAATCCTCTATCATAAGCTACTCGTCGTCTATCCGATGATATAACCGATGCGTTTAGGTCATGTTTTGCAGCCGCAAATTAAAGCTGCTCTGGCAGTGATCTAGTGTATGTCAATTTTGGGCTTGTATGAAACACGTGTTAAGTATGACGAGGTTTTATTTTGCTGGTACTTCACCAACTCGGTATGTGATTCAAACGGTGTACATAGATTCGTAGATCAATAATTTATCTTCATCTCACGGTCTGAGAGCAACGCATCGTCACTGTAACAAGGTCTATTATATATGAAAGTGGTAGGTGCGGGTTGCTGCGCTTCAGACAGAATGATCGGAAGGTATGTCTGTGTGGGCTATTTGAGAAAACATTGTGAGTGCTTTCGCAAACACTATCTCTCGAAAGAATGCACCAAACACAGATTGGATTCACAGGACTGGAATGCTGCACTGGTTACAACAGCGTTTTATAAATCCACATGTGCAGACATGCGATGTTTCATCATGTATGCGCCATCTATTCTAAAGTTTGGTTGTAGTCAAGAGTCTTGACACGGAATTAGTCTACTATTCACTAAGTGGTCATAATCTGTAACCACCCTCACCCAAAGCCGAACTGCGCCTACCTTTATCCGATGGAACAACCCATCAGAGTACAAAAGCTCGTCAGTTGTGAACACTTCAACTTGGAACAACTCAGTTCTACGACTGATCATCCTTGGATAAATAGACCAACGGTATGCTTACGGTTTGTTCTGATTTTGGACCCGCACGCGGTCCTTTAATCTTCGTAATTGATGAGTGATTGGCCATGAGCAGCAGGCAAATCCGAATGTGGAAGAGAGTCCAACATAAGGTCAAAATCGCGAATGGAGTCAGATGAGTCGCACGAACCACGGTCGCACCATCCGTATGATTCGTTGAGTCTCGAGCTGTACAAGATCAACACCAATTAAAATAAGACAAAATCCTTATTTTGAAAACCGGCTTATCAACGAGTCTGAGCACATGATCTGTATAACACTTGCTAAGTTGTAAAACATGAGAACAGCTGTGAACAGAAACTAGACGAAGGGACAAGATGAACTGGTACAATTAGGCTTTTGCAGAAAGTTTGCGGAAAATATCTTTTTCTAGATATATCCTTGAACGGTTATACTCGTCTGATCGTATCATTCGACGTCCGTACTCCAAAACCGTCTTAGCGTACAACTGTGTTACTTTACACCTCTGCGCTGGCAGTCAACACGTTCTGTAACGCAAACGACCACCAGGAGATTGGAAGTTGAAATGTTTGATTTCGGTGTTTGTATACACTTTCCCTGATGATCCGTCCTGAGAGAACAATATCGCTAAGTAATCAGTTTTCCCGACTATGCCACCATTCACAAGTCGCCATTAACATTGTACAACATTTCCGATGGACTCCTTAGGCCAAATAGTACGCATAAAACGAACTGCTACTGTTACTGGATTCTACATCGACAGTTGGCTGATGTAGCGGAATCGTACCAACCTACGGAATTAAGCATTTGTGAGACCATACAGTTTTTCAAGGTGGCATGGGACTGCGTAAACCCATTGAAAATCGTCAATTGTTGGCGCTACATGGACAATTCTTGTAGATACTCAGTACAATGACTCCAGTAAAATAACCTCCAAACTGCTGACACTGTACTAAGCGTCGAGTTGTTTGATTTTTTGATGCGAATTGAATTAATTGATATGGATGCCTACACTGAAACACAGAAAGAACCAGAGGACCAGGACCTCACACTGTACAACTACTGACAATGGGTCGTAGTCTCAGCTCGATTTTAAAGCTCCTCATTTTTACAAAAGGTTAAAAATACAATGGAATCTGACCGAGTGGTTTCATCATCATCATAGACAGAAAGACATCAGTGGTTCACACTGATGCTTAACTGCCACACAACTACTCATTTAGTATTCAAAGAATCAACAATAAGTAACTACCTATCAGTAACAGAAATTCTGTGCTCATCGATGATGTTGGTGGATTTCAGCGTGAACTGATTGAGAAATCCTGCTCGGGAATCAATCTATCGGCTCATTTTGTGAACTCCATACGGCGTGTTGGGTCGGGTGGGTAACTGACTCCGAATAGGAAACTTGTGAACCCCTGGCATGACTTCGTAGTTCAGGTGGGAATGCTGCTTCTGTCGTTGGTTCGAATTCGGCTGAAATCCGGAATTTTCATGATGCAATCCCTTCCAGATTATATAATCTACGAAACTAACAAGTAATTGTTCAAATTTGGGGTTAAAAACAACGAAATTACCTATCCAGATTTCAGGTCAAACGGTCAGAACAACAAATAGTAGTCAATCGGACCTCCGATCCAGGAGGCATCGGTTACAAGGATTGGCCAATCCGAATTCGGGTCGAACAGACATCTTATCGCCGTACATCGAGACGGCCATTCAACGTCCTTCATCAGCCATAAAACTCAGACCGATGTATTCAAACTTTCACGCACTGACGATGTCGTCTTGTTTGATGATGAAATGTTTGCATACTAATTGCCAGAATTGGTTAACGACAGAACAGCCAAACGATCAATTCGAGCTACTAAATCTGTCACTATTTCGAAAAATCACAAACAAATTATATATTTGTACATTCTGTTTATGATAAGGAAGGCAAACAGCTGCTTATATTTTGAATTTGAGCCTAAGTAAACGGTGCCTCTATAGTTAATCACACACAGCTGTCATCACGTCTAGCTCCCTGCATCATCAAGACACTGATGTTGCATAGCTTTCATGACCACGACTCTAAAGTGGTCATATATGCCTAGTTAACTTCGTCGGAAATAGACGAACTTTGGTACGTAATATTATATATCGGTATTTTCTGGTTTTCGTGTTTGAACCAAAACCGCTTCGAATGCCTCAGTATAAAATTTTAAAGACGTAAGTTCGGTTATCTAGACCGGTCCACCTCGGACACCCATTGTTGTCTGAATATGATATTCAAACAGTTCATCATAGACAGAGTAACGTAATATTGTGCCATCCTTATGCGCATTTAAACATTCAGATAGCGGTATTAATTGCTCAGTTGGAATTAGCTGATCTTACAATATAGAGTGAAACTGTATGCACAACCATAACAACTGTGGAAGTTTTCTGACACGACCCACTTTTTGACGTGGGTTTACAATAGCAGGGACTGATGTCGAGATATTTAGAAACGTCGGTGTTAATCAATTATTTTGACTGCGGAAATCTAAAATGTGAGCACACCCAATAGTACAGTTGAGAATGGTCTGCTGGGGGAAATTGAATATGGTGGCTCCAGGACTTTGTGATACCCTGTCTGCTCTCATCACATCGCTTACGATTACTCCGTTTAGCTTCGTAATGAGCCTGCTAGCAACGTGTCTATCAACAGCGGATCCCAGCCTCACACAATCATAGTCCCTATGTTTGCTGTTGTAGAATATCGATTAAAGTGCCTAAGTAAAACGTCTTAGCAGCCTCTTAAGAATTGTGACTGCCTTATAAAACGCAACAACCTTACCATGTTGTGTTAGCTGCGCAGTAAGTATTGGTCTGCGTTCTCAGCCAGCCAGTCGACTGAACAATCCTTCTGCCCATACACACTACGTGATACTTGCTTGCCTAAACCGATAGCCTTCGCGAGTTGCCCGGTCTGCCATATAAGCAGTGTTGCTGCTTTGTTGTCCGGTGGACAATGTGTCTTCGTGTGAAGCGCGCACATGCAATGTCGGCTACTGGGTCATTACTCTATCTGTTGTCATTATTTATGCTGTCTCCTCACACAAGTCTTGAACTGATTGAGTTGTTCAGTGTGAACTGTTTAGTATGTTCGGTGCATCATTTACTGTTTGGCAACGCTGAAGTTATTTGCGAACGGCGCATCTCGTTCTTTTCTACACATTCATGTTTTCAAAGTCTGGCCTGATTATCTGAAAACGTGTATCCTATCTACTCTCGTGTTTATAAATTCACTGGCATGCTTCTCGAACTTCTTCTGAGCCCAGGGTTTATAGTTTGGAACAGTTGCTTTTGTGAGCTTACTTTCCGTTCATTCTCAGCTGTCTTGCGACAACTTCGTAATTTTTATTGCTTCTTAGTTGGTTACATGTACATTCGGTTAATTTAAACTTAGAGTGAGAGAAAAGGGTTGTTCAATAGATTTTTTCCAGTGCCGTACAAAGTCTTGTTTCTTCGACCACCGCTTCGACTTCTTCGGGAATCTTAGAGTTGTCCCATTTATAGAGCTGTTTTAGCCGACGTTACTGGACTCAGACACTTAGATCAGCTCGGACAGATTCAACATGTGTGATGTCCAATATGGAGATACGGGAACAACGAACTCGTGACTCTGAGTCAAACTTGAACGGAAAATATTGCAAATACATTTTACAAGATCCCAATTAGTGAGAAAAGGTTCACGTTTAAGATGACAGTACGCATCAGTCTCAAACGAGAAGACTTGCTGTCTTTAAAACAAAGATGGATCGCGTACTTGTCATTGATCGGCATGTTTAACAGATGCGGACCTCATTGAGCATATGTGAGATTTTCAGAACGTAAATCTTAACAACTTTGGTTGCAATCCAATGTGACAAGTCTAAAAACCTTTCTGATAAAACGAAGAAATATACTTCGTATGTTTTCTGCTAACCGGTTAATACAGGATACACGGGACTAATACCATCAACAGATTGATTACGCTGTGTTAAATCTAGTCGACGATTTTGTCTTAAGGCTAACGTCCACTAATTGGATGAACAAGTCACACTTATAATTCCGATCTGATTGCCAAATGAAAGTATTCCTCAACTTCGTGTATATCTTTTGGTGTGTTTGTCAAGTGAACGAACGCTGAAATCTATTCAACAGATGTACACGCTTAGTTTGTAGAACCTTACTATAGTTTGGGCAAAATGACTGCAAAACGTAGTTACCATGAACTCACAGGTATAAGAAAAATTGAACGTAGAATGAAGATTCAGCTGAGTGTCCGGGTAAACAAATGTTGCGTTGCACTGTATTTGATAGACACCATAGGGAGCGAACTTTGTCAGACTCAGTCCATCATCGACATGTTCGAAACCGTATTTGCTTCCTGTCAATATTGTCCATGCGATACGGGTTGGTACTGGCGGATATCCGTCTGATACACAGGCGAACCGATAGCCTTCAGGTTCCACAGGAGTTTGATGAATATAGAGTCTTCTGGGTGTATCTGCATCGTCCGGGTTTTTTTTACATTCAATAAAACAAGTACGAATTACGAATGCCAAGCAATATTGTGAACCAATTACACAAATTAATTTTAAAACTAATATTTTCGTGAAAGTGTCCGGTTTGCCCGAAAGTTCGACGACCCGATAATTTTCGGGTTGACAACCCATGCAGTCAACTCAGCCATCACTAGCAAATTTCTCTGTGTGAATTTGATTGATGTGGTACTGAAACAACTCGTAGGCACTCAGTTACACACTAGTTCACAACAGTCAAGCACGAACGAAGAATGAAGCTAATTTATACAACGTACAGCATTCAGCTACCTATTTTCAGGGTCCAGTTGATATAACCGACAAGGAGCATATGATCATGCGGAAGATTTCAGAGGATTGAGGAAAAACACTTGCTCTATCTGATTAAAAACAGGGCTGACTGCTAACTGGTGGCGCCATACAAATAAGTCAATGACTAGCAATATTCTTCATAAAACAGATGACTACCAACCACCTCCCTCTACCTCGCAACTTAACATTTTCTTACTGTTTTTCAGACAGCCGTATTCCTTTACCTTCGCTGGTAGTTATTCTAGCTCGGGCCAACCGATTCTAAATGTGCTCTCCATCTTACTTTGTGGCAATCATTCTATGAGTGGGTTTTTCTCAATATGAGCACATAAGGGCGATTCGATGAGCGAAAATGAAATGTGGGAATTCGGGACGCAGCCATCCTGCTCATGTGTGGAACATGGGCAACTGCATTGTGCTGTCTGTGTGCCCTCAGTTCGTAGACTGAATACGACGTTCTAGTGAACAACAGGATTTGCCTCGGATGACATAATCCAATCATAACTAGAGCCTCGGAAGATGTGGATTGATAATCCACGGCATTACTCCCCACCAAAGGTGAAGAGCACCCAGCAAACGCATTGGTGTTTGAAGGTAGTTGAATGATTACGCCGAAGAAAATGGCGCACCTGATGCTCATTTTTATTTTCATTGTCTACTTTACGGCCCCATAGTGCTCCCTTGAGAATTGATTGGAATTTTAAAAACAATATATACCTTTGCTTTTCGTTCGCATTCTCTGTCAGTTAGAACGACGATGGCTCGGATAGTCACAGTGTTTAGGAAGAGAGCCTTACCAAAGGTTTCGGCCAGACTACCGACAGGATTATGTTCAGACAAGGTGACGTCGAAATCTGGGCTGGCAAACAAACGTTTTATTGCAAACCAGTGAGTAGATGTTTGGCTGCCAGGCAAATTTCATGGGGCGTCACACCGTTTAAATTGATTGTCTAATGGGATCAAGATTGGGTAACGGAAGTAAATATGCAGGCATAAACAGCTGTGTGACTACTGTCAACAGTCACTCATAGCTTACCGTACAACAAAATCCGCTTTCGAATCGATTCTCTCGTAGCATGTTCGGAAATGTAGTGACAAGCAACAACGTATTCACCACCGGGAAAGTGATTGCGAAATTGTATAACTTCGTACCAGATAGCCGGTCGGAAAGAGTTCGGATATTTCTCTAACATCATGTAGGTAGGCGTAGTGTATCCATCTGCTTGAACCACTTGACAAGACAATGTGTTTAATCGTCGGTAGAAGTGCAAGTTAGGTGTAAATACAACTTTTGTACTATCTACAATGAGGAAAACATAAACTGCATCCGAATATACCGGTTTTATCGACATGCATCATAACAACATGATGATCATCCACAGCAAGGGATCAGTTGTTGATACTGCTGGCTAGTTGCCATAAAATCATGAAAATGAAACCAGCTACCCTGATTTATAAGTCAAACAATGGAGAGCAAAAGGATTTACTACATAAAAGCTCTTAATTAACTGGTTAATATCGAAGAACCTACGACTTACAAGCAGTCAACCGAGTTACGAACGAGGGTAAGGAAGCATCTACAGCACAGATGTCATGCGCACTTCAACGTCCAGGCGTAACAGACAACTCGGTCTCACTAGCACGAAATGATTGTCAACCACCTACCTCAACGTATCCAAGGCCATAATCCGTGATTGTCATGGAGATCGCAGTCCACAAGACAAACAAGACCAGCTGGTAATTACTCGCATTTACGTGTGTGAGGGGATCGTTTCTCCTTCTAGCGTCTTGGATTCGGAGAATTGCCGCTGTGTTCCATGTTACAAACAATTAGTTGACATCCTTGTTGTATGAATCAGTCATCTAGGTTCATACGGCTCACCAGCTCAATAAACGGAATGTATTAACCTGTACCATCAAATACTCGCGCGACCTGTATTATCAAACACCCGCTTCATAACCTCGCCACTGCTTAGCTGTTGAATCCTTCCGACAGTAGCCTTTCTGATGGAGGTTTAACTACTGCACAATGAAGACTTAAAGTTGTAGGGTCATGTCCCTTCTATAGTCGTTTCATATACGAACCTCTTAGGCTTCAGTACGAGGTCACCCTGTCATCATCAGGTTGGATTGGCTTGGTCTTGGAGATACTGGGTTGTTTGTGGCTTGGGCACGTGGTTCAAATTGTAGGCTGTTGTTTTCGGGATGGTATCCGTCATAACAGCCCATGTCATACAACAGACCACTACTGATGTTTGGTTGTTCCGATGGGCACGAGCAGCTTGCATTACGACCGCCACAACCGGAAACTCAAATGATGTGAAAGAATATTGTGCTGTTCAACCTCCATGCAGTTCCGTACGCCTAATCTGTTCTCAGCAGGCACATAAAGTCCGAACCGGTAAGTACTGTGCTCATAGGCAACTCCTATCCATACAAAACCATCGGTCCAAACTGATGCCAAACTCTGGTGCATGGGCTTTCTCCGAATGTCCACATACGAGCAGTGATGCGCAGGCTTCCCTGATGGAGGTCCACCTGTCGCATACACGATCAAAGTACGAATATGTAAGAGCCGATATGCAAATTTTCATTAGTAGGTGAGTTCCGGTGTTGGGTTCTTTCCACGGCGTTGTAGACTTGCTCGAAGCTGTCTTCGTGTATTTTGGTGGCATGGAACGTGGTTAAGTGAATCCATGATGGCATGGAGTTCAAATGATGTAACGCATTGCTTTTTCGGAAAAGACTATCAGGCGGATCTAATTTCTGACATGGCTCGCGGGAATCAGTAACGCGATGGCTACGAGTTAAACCACAACATGTCTATTTTCAAGTTATGTTACAACTGTTGTAGTAGTTCCATTCGGTGACCGCATATACCTGATTCAACATACCCATCTGCAACCACAAAAACGGCCAGACGTATTCGATCATTTGTGTCTTAAAGAAAAAGTGACCACAAAACCCAATAACACTGAAACATACAGTGGAAGATGACTATGTTTAATCATGAACAACCTAATGAAGGACGAAACCATCCATGTCTCAATGAGAATTGAATTTCTCATCCATCAGAACAACCAAATTTGGCATACAGCCCTGAAAAGGAAGCTTGACTCGAACAACGCAGTGAACATTTTCACCGTGATGGCTGTTTGCTGCCACTATGAAAACGCGTGCACACTGAGTTCGCAGACTAAACGGCCTGCCACTGACATCTGAGTTGTTACGGTAGTTGAACCGTCCGATGTTGTCCATCTGAAATGCTTTAATCATAGGAGTGATGCTGGAATCCATAAGCACGTTAGTGCACACGATGATCCTATATGCCAAAGTGAGTTGAAAAAGTTTTTGGGCCAAAGCAACATTGTAGTTAAAATCTTGGGGTTCCTCTTCAACTGTTGATTTGGAGTCTATTTTGCGATATGTTAATAGTTACTCCTCTTCACCCTCTCAAGATTTTTTTTTGTATGTAAATGCATTATTATGGAAAACGTCCGGTACATAAACGGTGCTTCCACAGAAAAGTGCAGTATAGTGGAAGCAGAACGAACCATAAGTTCTAACTATACTCTGAACTTCGTGCATAATTTAATCAATTGAACAACCTGAAGATGTGCATCTGTTTTGAATCAACCCATGGTTTCACGATCGATGATTTGACGCCTACAATGATAAGAGTGATCACCGATCTTCGTACATTGATATGCGTGTTTTTAGCAGTTCATCATCTTCCTTATGAGCTTTGAGCCGCATCCGTTAATACTATGGTTCGAGATGTCGTTGTTCTTGACAGCAGTCCACGAACAGTCGATTACCGAATAATTGAAAGTGTGCAAGAGAGAAAAAAATAAGCAAGAAAGCAACAACAGAAATTCATGAGCTGGAAGAAGAGATAACAGCCTTATGGATGTTAGCCAGCTACTGACTGTGGCACTGCCGTGGTTGAGAGCGTTTCCAGTCACCGGTGTAGACGGTCGCAAACTCCCCAACCTGGCAAGTAACGCCCATTACGCTTTCTCAGTAGAGTGATCAAGCCATCTATGGTTTTGCCAGAGAGCTAAATACACTTCCAGACAAGAGAGAGAGTGCTCGGCGGATCTTCTAACCGACTAATCTGTCGGAGCGCTGGGACACTGTTAGCTTCATTGTTGACCATTTATGTCAACTTTAGGAAGTTAAAATCTGAAGCAGAGCACGAATGAAGTGAAACTGGATGACTTAATCTGCTGAAGCAATGACAACTTCGGATACTTCTCAGTCATTTACCACGTGAAATAAAGTTAGCTTGAGGCACGCCACTCGGAGCTTATGACTCAAAAGCCTGATCCGTGAAACAGATGGATGCAATAGGTAGTTTCACAATCGATGCCATTACAATCGACTGCGTATAAGTTGAATAACACATAATGAACATGAAGTTTGTGAAATAAATTCATTTCACACATTCTTCTCAATTTCAAAAATACAATAATTCAGGTTAAGATAGAAAAAATTCTTATCGAAAACAGCTTAATACTTACCCGCGGCTTTAAAAAGCCGCCTTGACTCCAGTGTGTTCAAAATGACTTAAGACATACAATACGTCAACCTTAGTTTTTACATCCAAGGTGAAAAGAAATGTAGGAAGTTATAAATAATTATCCAATTGTTTCCAGTCTATCGTTCGTTGAGTTTAATTTTAAGTGTTACGTGTTTGTGATTGAGAAGAGTACACGAAATGAATTTATCATGCGAGCGTTGTGTTCTCTCTGTGTTATTCAACTGATGCCACACGTAAAAGTTCACCACTTATTTCAAAGGTAAAAGTTCGTTACTTTGTAACTGTAAGGCGATGAAAACTTACGCTTTAATTGAATGAACACTTCTGTTTTCACATGCGCGTATGTTCGACCCAAGTAGATTTGCACCACTCTACACTCAATGAGGTTACGCGATGTTTCCATGGCGTGACCAGACCACGCAATTGTATTGGAGTTAGTCATCATTGTTGACGGATTGCCAAGAAGAACAGTCCACGCATATTCCTTCAGGGATTGTGGTTCACCATCTGAGTTGCACTGTATAGGCTTGCCGAATGAATGAACTCGTCGTGTGAGTTCAATTCGCGCGCGCGTCATTCGTTCTACAAAGGTGAATGACCACCATAACTTTTCACATCATCTGGCTGATATTAAACTGCTGAACAAATAAGGGGATAAAAGCAAGTAGAAGAGAATGGGAGGTAGGAGAACTTAACCACTAAAGCAAATATGTCTATATACTCTAACAGTCAACATCAAGGTGCCTACACCTTGAAAAAGAGAAAACCAAGCCGCTGTATCTTGTTAAGTGTGCGCACGCGGACAACGTACGTGTGTGCGTCTGTTCCCCAGGGCTGCTTACATGATTCACCATTCATGGCCCGCCAATGTGTCCGTAACATATCACTTATCATCAGGAAGGCAGCTTCCTCACGGCTTTCACTATCCTGCGTCACTAAGTGCACTCACTTCATAAACAACGAAGACGTACACTTTATTCAGCCTGATTGGCCGCCGTCTCACCTAAAGTTTTTAGTCGTCAAAGTTTCCAGTCGCAAAAGCCCCACCAAGGGAGAAGAACCCGACCCAAAATACTGAACGCCTTGGTGAACGACTTAATTTCTCTACGCTGGGTCACCTTTCTGCCTCGCTGCTTACACCAGCCAGTCGCGGCATCAGCAAATATTGACTTAAACAAGGAACCCATCTGGCACCCGCTACTAAATATCCGCCTTCTAATCTCCTTGTTGCCTACCCAACAATGCCACCCAATGCGAGCAATCGAACGCGAACATTGTTGACCAAACACATGATAACGGCTCACGTCTTCTACTCTGAGCGGCTAAATGTTACAGTCGTAAAATAATACAGCTCTCACTGTCGCGACCCTTGAATCTCACTGAGATGTCTCGCTCTCGCCACAAGTGTCTTCGGGTAGTTCACGGATTTGTTTCGTGCATCCATGCGTTTAAACGATCCTAAACGAATGAATAGAACGCATATTTATAATCGAGAAAGGTAGTAGCTGTTGGACGGTGGTACGCATGACGTTGCTGCAGATGTTGGCAAAGAGTTAAATTTGATAAGCGAATCCTGCCCTCAAGGGAAACCGTGTCTGTTCTTCCCTGATGCCTACCTCAGAAGCTGCGATGAGTTGACGAAATATGAGGGAAGCTTGAACCCAGGTAATGACTGGGCTCAAGCTAATCTCTCCAAGGTATTCACAAGAGTTGTCGATTTGTTTTTTTTTCAATTTGGGTACTATCATCCAGTGACTCTAGCAGAGAGGGACGTTCTCTGTCGTCCACACAGGCTAAAACAACTGAGTCATAATCTCTACTAACGCCATCCCAAAACTATTTTATAAAGTGCCCGCACAATCTCATCTGGAGTGATCTCTCTATTACGTTTGAGAACCAAAATGCATTGACAAACCTCAGTTTTGGCAGATGGTTCTAAGTTCATCGACCAGGGTACTGCATTGCAAGTTTGCAACGATAACATAGTATAGAAGCAGGAGGCGAGCTAAATTATCCGCTCAAAGTATGTATTTCAATAAAAATGACAGTCCTTAATGCATCCACACCATTTATAGTTAAAAGCTATGTGATAAATTTGAGACCAGGTCTGATTCAAAGAAAGAGGGCGCGAAGTATAATGACGATTCACGGTTAGTGCTCGGCGCACAGTCACAACAGCGATCTCGTATTTTAGACCAGGTTGCTCTATTTGTGACGTATAGCGGGGTGAATAGCCGAAACATGCCACTGCTCATTCCCTCCTACATCCACTGTCCCATCCAACTTGGGTGTTAGATCGATCCCGACTGCTACTCATAGTAATTGCCCTACAAGCCCCATAATCTTTTACAACAGAGCGACTTCCCTCAATAGTTTTCAGGTCAAGGCATATATCATAGTGTCAGACAACTGTGATTTATTTTTCTTTTACTGTTTCCACTAAGTGCTGTATTTTTTCAACAGCTAGGCATGGATGCACCAAGCGTTACGTATAAAACAGATGCAGAGAAAATATACATATAACTGACTTTCAACCTATCAAAAAATGGCACATGTATCAAAGTCCTTAATAAGGAATAGTTAGTCGAACTGGACGAAATTTTACTTTCCACCGTGAACGAAGAAATATTAAACTTGTTTCTTGAACGTACTCATGTTGACTTGGATAAACAGCTTTGAAAGACAACGTGTTTGGAGTCCAAACTGACATGCGTAAGTTGTCATCGCATCATAGTCATTTGTCTCGCCGAGGTAGAGTACAGTGAAGTCGCAGTTAGTCCTTGAGGAACATTCCGACACACGGAAGTTTTGCGTGCCATAAAGTCTTTTCCAAGATGGTATATGGCTGGTATTGAAATGTCGGTTAGTTTGTAATAGTTCGCACCGTACAGGTCTTGAAGGTGAACCTGACCATTTTACCTGCGGCCCGTCAGCACTCAGAATAAGACGTGAATCTTTATGTCCTGTACCTAAACAACAGAAAGAAGAACGTGCATGGTCTTCAGATGCTTACGTTTCTCAGTTAGCAAATGCGAACCGAAACAGTATAGAACACAAATACAAAAAGAAACGAATTTCTTCGAAAAAAGTAAACTACTGAAATCCATCTCGCTGCCACCACAAAATAAACGTAACCTTACGATATTCCAAAAAATAGTTCTACTACATACAATGTCAGATTTTGCTATCCACTTGACTGACCTCACTCTCAGACAGTAAGGCTGATAGTGCAAAGTTTTGAAACGCCAGTTATTCTTTTCGAAATATTCGAAGAATTTGTGAAGCTGAACGTGATATACGTGTGAGTTCACTCATGTGACCACACGCTAATAGCGGAATTTATCAGCGTTTCCGCGGATGACCTGAGGTAACAAGCTGGACGATTTGACTGGAATGGTCAAGACACGGGATCGCCAAAGCTCCGACAACGATATTCATTCCTTTACTGTAGGTTGTAAAAAATTCAAACCCTCCGTGATATCATGTCTCGAGCTATCCGCTCGAACTATGCGGATATTTCGCCATAACTTTCCAAGCCAAGTGATATGCCTCTATACATGTGTGACTTTCGAAGCGATGACCAAGTTAGCCCGTCATAACCACGGCCTCACGCAGACAACCTTGAGCGTTGTGTATCTTATATGATGGTTTTCTCAACTCCACGATGAACTCTTAGGCTCAGATGTGATTAAATGCTACGCGATGCATGTGGACGCAATATCTTTATCGAAGTGGTTAGCTGATAAGAACTTAGTGAATAACAACTGTATCAGCAGTCTGTCGTGCTTCAAGAGGAAGGCAGGCAATTTTTTGGTGGGCAGTATATGAAAGATAAGTGTGTCAAGTACCCAAGAAAACGAGCGCCGCACAATTTTCTTAATAAAACAGATCCACATACACCATTCGCTACAATGTATGAGCCCGTAGTGACACATGATAGTCAGCCGGTACTGAGGATGATTAGTTCTATCCTCGTGGCTGGCAACTCCAGCAGCAAGGCTTTGCTAGGTGGAAAGTCTCATTCCCAAGTCACTGTTAAGTATTGAGCTGGTAGAGTATTACTACGTTGATTCATTCAGGATACACAGTGAAGCGATGAATGTCAGACGACCTAGAGGCTGCCAAGGCAAAAGGCAAACTAAGAAATGGTTTTGCGTTAACGACCGATCAGTTTGGAAAGGTCGTTACTTGGTTTACGACGGAGCTATGGTGAATTAGAAGGATGACCGTACCTCCACAGTTAGGGGGCGACGTTAACCAACCTAGGATACGACCGGTGACAGAGCGACATCTCTCTGAAGCCTAGGGGTCTTATATACATGACGATTGTAAGAGCCGCGTTACTTTACAACCGTGAAGCCTGGTCACTCAGAGTGGGAGATGTGGACCCTCTTCTAATATGTGACCAGCGATGCTACCAACAGACAAGCAACGATCTAAGTAGAGGACAAGAATTTAAGAGTAAGCGCCAAGCGGGTCCAATCACTCTGTCTTCAAGTATACACAGTTTAGGTGGTTAGACAATGTACCGTGGATTCTAGCTAAACCAATTACCACATCGAGCACACTTTAAGATGATGCGACCGACTGGTGTTGGGTGCGAGATGGGCAACTAATTACATGGCATGCAGAGATGATTTCATTCACAAAGGGTCAACTATTTTATGTGGGATCCGTCTTCCAAGCTGACGCTGTCGAGGCTCACGCAGTTGGTGGTTGGAGACGTTGGACGAGATGACAGCGACTCGGGCTCAGTACAATGAATGATGCCGTTGTTTGGTCGAATTACCTGTGTAGTAAGTGCAATGGATAACGCGCCGCAGCGAGGGCTCAAAGGAACCTGTTTTACTGATGACTAACTTTCACGAATGGTTCGTTATTTTTTGTTCAAGGTGTGGGCATCCTGATGCTAAATAGGTCAGTACATTTTTTTAAATAGGCCCCTGTCAGGGAAGAACCCAACTCCCCGAAAATACCGTTTTCATTCGCCTTTGGAAAGGCCTACCTCATTCTGTTCGAAATGACCTTCATAGTCGGCACGGTCATGTGTCACTTCACTCTTCACATGCGTCATCATCCTTGTGCTAAGTCCTGGCATCGCGCTCACATGCTCGTCCTTTAATTGGAACATCATTGTACCGTCTGGATATTTGTCCGGTCCACATCTGACCTTATTTTCTGATTGGTCACAAACCCTTTAAATGTGGTCCGGTTTGTGACCGTGTTGTCTTCGGACTGAGTGAGATTAAGTAGTGTGGGGGATTGTCAGGCAGGAAGTACGAGCCTTCCAGCTCTCGGCGGAATACCCCAACGCAGGGGGGAGGTGCGTTCAAACACCCACGGTGAGCGGATGGAGAACGGCGTGGGCGACCGAATGAGTCATCGCTCGACCGGATCGGACCAACGG
>JTDE01021257.1:48599-59891 GCA_014338405.1 Paragonimus skrjabini miyazakii | reverse complement strand
GCTGGCTTGATGATCGCCTACCAATTCACTAACATAGCGGGC
Source organism: Paragonimus skrjabini miyazakii (assembly GCA_014338405.1). Taxonomy (NCBI): domain Eukaryota; kingdom Metazoa; phylum Platyhelminthes; class Trematoda; order Plagiorchiida; family Troglotrematidae; genus Paragonimus; species Paragonimus skrjabini miyazakii. The sequence continues at coordinate 59,849 of JTDE01021257.1, read as the reverse complement.
AAGTGTTGCCCCGAGGTCCATTTATCGTCAATCGGAAGGTTCCTCGTTGTACTTTTCCCCGGTCAGCAGAGTCGTCCGCCGTTACCGGAATTTTTTCGCTTGCGGCTGTGAGGAGTCTTTCTAAAAACGTGTCCGTAGGGTGAGCCTAGTGAACCCCACCGCTAATGAAATCTTGGCATAGCTGTTGCCACCTTCTTAGCCTGCATTTTCTCTCTTCCGACCTTCTCATCAATACGGTTCTGTTTAGTGACTACTTCTGGTGGCTAAGTCAAAGGTCTTTTCAAGCCGCAAGATTGTTCGTATGGGAAAGATTACTTCAGTTTATAATGCTCTTTAGGCCGCAGCCTGCCGTCCAACTCGCTCATTCCCACGCCACGTGTGCGCTCGCAGTTATGAATCGAAATTCTGACCCGCAACACACCGGCGGTTTCCCTTGATACATCATGTGCACTTCTACCTAGTCTGTGTGTGTGACTGACGCATTCTGTCGAGAGTTTTCCTCGTCCGCTTGGTTCGAGCTCCTTGAGCAATGGCTCGTCCGGTTGCCCGTGTTGTCCGCAATCCACCTGCTGTGAGCTTTCGGACGTATCTCACTGTCACGTCGAGGTAGTTCAGCGAGGGTTAGAATACTCGTACCTTCGATCTGGTCATCCACTACAACCTAACTCCATGAGGCTTTTCTACATACTTATGCCATTTGTGAATAGCGAGAGCCCAGCCCGGTAAACGAATCCGACATACAGTGGCCAACCCCTTGCTGAACGATCTCAGTTATCTATGTCAGGTCATCATCTATCCACCTCGCATCTCATGCCAGTCGGCCACACTGTCGGCAGACGACTAGCTGTCATTCTCATCATCATAACAGTCGTGAGCCTGGCTAGAAGGTGCTTTGACTCACCTCAACAGTAACGTGGAATTTCCTAGAAAAGGAAGCGTTACTGAAAAGTTTATGGTGTCATAATAACAATAATTACAATGAAGGGGTTTTCTGAGTTCTGTTACTAGGCTCTCCCCGCCGCCCTTGGAAAGAGAAGAGAGGAGGTCTAGTCCATTAACCCTGTTGCGCTTCATTAACTTGACCTCCAGGGCTACCTCTGGTTCTGACCGAGGACCGTCCGGAACGCAGTAACTGATCATTCGGATCCTGTCGTTCATATGGTCTGGTTGAGGCCAGCTGAATTGTCCTTCGAAATGTTCAGCCCACTTGTTAAGTCGGCGCGACTGGCTGGTGGTAAGTAAACCATCTCTTTCACATGTGGTCTCACGTACACCTCCTCGACTACTAGTAAACCTACGGATAATAGAAAATAACTTTCTGCTATTCCCGGATTAAATGGCTCGTTTCATCTCTTTCGACTGTTCGACCAAGTGATCCTGACGGTCTTTGCGCAATCTTCTGGTCAGCTTGCGTTTAGGTATTCGACGGCCGTCATATTCAGAACTAGATGGAATCGAGCGACGCTTGCTGATGAGGTTTATGGACGTGATGGAAATCTTGTTCTGTCGCAACTGCACGGCTCCTTCGGAACATATCTCTTCACATCATGCTTTCGTGGCCGCTACGACTTATTCCCGGTGTTCGTTAGGTTCTCGCCTGACTCGAACTGGGCAACTTATTCAGTATTGTTCCCTGTTCTTTACACGCTGTTCGCTCGAATGCCAGTTAAGTATGTTGGATTTACGGTGGTATATTCCCTGGGTCCATGGCAAAACAAAACGAGTACGCACAACAGCATGGTCCAAGTATTCGCTCGAAAGATATGAATGCCCAGGTCGGCCTCCTTGGTGAGGTCGCATCTCATCTAGGTGGCATGTTTAGGATAGCATCACATCGACCACCCCGCCCGCCCGCCTTCTCCGAATCAGGCTTGGTCTCAGATAGACCACATAGCTGTTAGTTGTAGATGGCGTAGTTCCATTCAAGACTGTCGTTCTTACTGGAGCACACATCTGATCATGCGTTGGTACATTGTCGTTTTGTTCTTACTTTTGTTGGGCAACGACCCCACCGACAGCAACGACTGACTGTTGAGAAATTGGCTTCACCATCGTTAAAGCATAAGCACCAAACTAGCTTAGAAAGCTGCCTTAATGATAATCACTCCGAAGCTCCTAATAGCTACTGGACTCAAATCTCACAGGCTATTCAGAAAGCATGTACTGTAGCAAGCGGCACGGGGTTACGTGGGTTAAACGCACATTTCATGTTGGAGACGTCCCTGCTATTGTTAGAAGCTGGTCCGTGCTGCTGTTCCCAGGCGACCGTCTGTCAGTGAAGCTATTAGCGATGCAGATGGCACACTAATCTATAATAAATCCAGAAGATTAGAGCAGTGGGCGGAACACTTTGAAGGTCAATTTATCTGGTCTCCCGCCTCTCCCGTGCTGCCACCACAAACTTGTGATGTAACGCTCTGGTCGGTAGATTTAGAACCACCCACTGAGACGGGTTCGCAATTGTATCTTGGCTCTCAGTCGTAGTTACGCCGCTGATACACATGATCTCGTGTTGGTACTTTTCAAAGAAGGTGGAGTGGTGTTAGTTGAGGTCTTGATTCAGCTGTTTCAACTTGTGTGGATGACGGAGACCATTACTCCGTGCTGGGGTCACTCGATAATAGATCCTATATTCAAGAAAGGTATGAGGAGCTATTTGGAAAACCATAGGGGTATTAGTTTTACCCGTCATTTCTAGGGTTCTGGCATCCATTATATTTCGTCGAATCACTGCAGTTCAGGAGTTAGGCATTAGAGAAGAACGGACAGGGTTTCGTCCTGGCCGGGGATGTGTAGATCACATTTTTACCCTTCGTCAAATTTTGGAGCAGCGTCATGTGTACCGCTGGCCAACAGTTGCCGTATTTCTCGACTATAATGGTGCATTCGATTTGGTGGATCGATCTACACTTTTAGACACTTAAACGCAGAAGTGTACCGACTAAGTATGTGAACATACTGTCGGCGCTTTACTCCCATACTTCTGCTCAGGTTAGGTTTTACGGTGAACTATCTGAGAGTTTCAGCACCAGGAGCGGCGTTCTTCAAGGCTGTCCCCTTTCACCATTTTTGTTTAATTTCGTAATGGACGAAATAATGGAGGACTGTTTGCGTCACTCAAATGATGCCGGTGTAGACCTCCTACCTCGTGGAAGGCTGACTGATTTTGATTATGCTGACGATAAGATGTTGCTGTTCGACAATTTTCAAGCGGCACAGACAAAGCTGAACACTATTTCGCGCTCTGCTAAGTACTTCGGAATGCGCTTTGCAGCCTCAAAATGCAGTGCTTCTGCAATATCACTGTGATTACGTAGATTTAATGTTAGATGATGAGGTCATGGAGGTTGTTGACCGGTTTGTATACCTGGGAAGCTGCACCAACGTTGGCGGCGGAGGTGTAGGTAATGAAATTGTGGTGCGTATCTCTGAGGCTAGGGCGGTGTTCGCTAATCTGAAGCAACTATGGCGACAGAGAGTTATCTCAATGGAACCTTAGGGTTTTGTATATCAGGCAACAGTGAGGGCTGTATTATTTTACGGCAGCGAAACAGGGCCGCTCAGGGTAGAGGACGTGAACCGTTTTGAGGTGTTTGACCACCGATGTCTGCGTTCAATCGCTTGTATCGGGTGGTACCAACGAGTGAGCAACGAGGAGTTTAGGAAGCGGGTGTTTGACACTGATTGTCAAACGAGTTCTTTCGTTCAATTCTTACACTTGTACGGACTTAGGTGGTTAGGTGATGTACTAAGGATGCTAGCTAGTCGTCTGTCCCAACGAGCACTGTTTGCCGACATTGGGTCCGACTGGCGCAAGGTGCGACGTGGACAGATGGTGACCTGATGTAGAGAAATGAAATCGTTCACAAAGACGTTGGTCACTATAGATCACGTTCGCCTTTCGGGCTGGGGCCGTCGTGACTCAGAGTCGGTGGCTTGAGACGTTGGGTGAGATGACGGTCAACCGAGCTCAGTGGCGTGAATGTTGTCGTTGTTTGGCCGGGTTGTCTGTAAAGTGAGTGCACTTAATGACGCGGCGCAATGAAAGCCTTGAGGAAGCTGTGTTGTTGATGACGCCTTACTTTTACCTACAGCTCGGTTGTTTGTTTGCAAGGTGTGGGCGCCTTGATGTTGAATGTTTGAATATAAGCGTAACTATTTTTAGTAGTTTGGCCAACCTGCCCTGTCCTTCTTTTATTCTTCTCTCTTCCTTTGCGGGGTTTTCTTTTTACTCTTTCGCGGTTGTGTGGCAGTTAAGCGTCTGTGTGAATCACTGAAATATTGCTGTCTATGACGATGAGTTGTTTCAGAATGCATGACAGTCTTGAACGGAGTTGCGGCACCTGTAACTGACTACTGTATGATCCAACTGTGTCCACGATTGAGAAGCGTACGAAGTTGTCCATTCAACACTGTACTTCTTTCTGTGTTGGACTACAGTGCTCGAAATATAAACGCCGTGGGATGCGCACATCCGTAGCAGTCTTTCGCAATTGTCGGTGCGTTGTGCCCGAACGTCAAACATACCTCCCAGCTGCCTCTCCTCTGAAGAAAGACGACCAAGCTGGGCATTTAAATCGCCCCCTACTTCGATGATGTCAGTGTTCAGCCTGCCTTAGAGGGTCAACGAGGGCGTCATGGAACGCATCTTTAGTAGCATTCGAACAGCTGTCCGTTGAGGCATACGCCGATATAATGAATAACGCTTTTCCAATATGTGTGGAAGACGATACACAGAGTCTAACAGCACACAAGTGACTGTTCACAGGTACCTAACCGAACAAACACTGCATTGCTGTGGAATTCAGTGCGATTTTCTTTCTAGCTTGTCTACAAGACTTAGCTTCGGTGTCACCAGAGACCTTGAGGGAGAAGCACCTGGATTGACAGTTATGTAAAGATGAGCCCGAATAGATGACTGTTGGAATCGTAAACTCGCGTCTCCGACACAAAGTACACATCAAGCTCCAGACTTAAGGGTATGTTTGCTAGGGCAGCTTGCTGACCGACTTGTCGGAAAGTGTTGACATTGAAAGCGCCCATGTTTAGTAATTGCTTTGACTTAAAGAAAAACAGTTGTCACCTAAGGGCAGAGAGAAGAAAGAAAACTTAGGGGGTAAAACTGAAGAAGGTAGTCATAGCTGTTGAATAGTATCATTGTCGGGAGAACGGTAGCTGTTACTTCCGGGTCGTTTATGTTGCTGGACAGAGGTTAACTTGAAGAACCCTGTCTGGACTCTCTGACTCGCGAGACAACACAATATATGATTTTCTTCGAAGACCCTTCCCAGAGCCAATGACACAGGAGTCCGGCTCACTTGACAATGACGGAACTTCCCGCCTCGATGGTCACCTGGTACTAGACATACTTCTGTCCATTCCAGTCAACCATCTGAAGGTTAGCTGGTTAAAACTGTCTCATCTTTTGCGCGTATCATTTTTCAGCGAACATCTCTTTTGCAGTTGGGTTCACCCACTTTGGAACGACCTGCTAGAGTTTTGCGTAACAACATCACTTGTCTACCTGTCCAGTCGCAGACCCAATGTTCACAGATTGACTGTCAGAATCACCACAGTTGACGGACCCTACTGGGCTTTTTTTTACTGTCCTCGCCAATACTTCCCTGACTTGCTCTCATTTCAAAGCTAATCACTGCTGAATTTCCAAAATGGAAACCTGCCGGTTTTCGTTTCTTTCATCCATCCTGTTCAAGGTAGATCCAAATGTACATTATGGTTTTCCTGTAAATCTCACGAATTGGCAATCTCCTGGGCTGTCTTGAGAGATTTTGGGGTACACTTATTTTCGTAAATCAGCTGGGCCTACTTAAAATTCAGGGGTGCCTTAGCGTTATATATATATATATATATATATATATATATATATATATATATATATATATATATATATCGATTTGTATCAAAGTTCGATTTTTATACAGAATGATTTCATGTTTCGGTGGATAAGAAAACAGTTAGTTGAATAGGTGAAAATTAGACAGTTTTCATACGCTCTGTTTCCGTAGTATTTTGGTAATCTTAGTAATCAAAATATTTACTCTTAAGCCTGGTTTTCAGTCCTGTTGCCACATTGCGTGGTTAAAATAATGTCAGATCGTAGGGAAACAAAATTGAATGGATGTTACTTTTTGATTTCCTGTGAAACTCCTTCAGCATTATTTCGACAAATCCGAATACATTGTTTTCCTGAGTTGAAAATCAACACATCATTTCTGCTAAATTCCTTGTGGAATAGGAGCTCATTTCACTGTGCTGGGTTTAGCATTTTCAGACTATCGTTTATTTTGAACGTTGGGAACATTTTTCAAGTAGTGAAACGTTCCGAACCTTTCACACCATTCCGGTTATCGAAATTTATCGCATCAAGCAGGCTTACTTTTGCACTCATAGACGGGCATGACGAGTAACTATACTAATTGCTGTTCGAATAAGCCAGTTGTCCATCAAAAGTCAGAACGTGGCGGACTAGCTCATTTCCATCCTGTCAATATTTCTGACCAAACACAACACAAAAATTATGTATTTGATAGTCACGAATATGAATCTAAGGGCACTTTGGGATTACAATTAATATGGTGCCACATCGTTAGTTAGAAAAATGTTCGAACAAAATAGTTTCGTCTACGAAGGTACCGGATTAACGGTCAGACTTTCGTAGCTTCTGCGTTTATTGGAATGCGAAATTTCATAACAATTGCACATGGTAATCTTTTGATATCATGATGAACATCACTCTTATTTGCCCGCAGCCTTTGCATTCAAATAGACATTCTAGCCAACCTATTTCTAAACGAAGCGGTAGACTCGAGTTCCGTTGTTGTTGAAACTCGTCAGTAATTCATCTTCTTGGTACGACCGAAATTGAACATCCAGCTGCGCTTTCATTAGGCAACCGTGTTGATTATGGATCCATTGATCTCACACTAAACGCGACTGAATTGTCATATCTGACCGGTCAACCACTTTCACTGGCGGGCTATAACTGGTCCGAAACTCGGATTTATTGCTTCTTTTCGGAAGAAGCTGGTTAGAATGTCGATTGGACTCCAAAAGCTGCACTAAAATGTGCGTGATGTTCGGTTTGTAAGTAATCATATTGTAGCGAAAAGGTGTCCAATAAAGTACAATCTTTATTGTCCAACATGCTAGTTCACATGCTACGCGCGCGCTTGCGTTTATGAGTCAGAATTCTAGTCCACAACACCCCGAGGTTTCCGCTCACGCGTCGTGTGCACTTCTGCGTGTTCTATCTGGGTGATCGGCGCCTTCTATCCGGGGGTTTTCCGCCTGCCAATCTTCGTCTGTTTGTCCGATTTCGTTGAACGAGGGCTCGTCCGATCGCTCGTGTTGTCCTCCATCTATCTACTGTCAGCTTTTTTTGCCCTCCACGATCGTGTCGAGATATTCCCCCGAGTGTTGAAATAATCGAGCTTCCGATTTGGTCGTCCATCCTATTTTGCGTGCCATGTCTCGCCCGTTGGTCCGATCCGATCGAGCGATGACTCATCCGATTGCCCCTGTTGTCCGCCATCCGATCGTTGAGGGTTTGTGGACGTGCCTACCCCCGCGTTGAGGCATTCCGCCGAAAATAGACTTTCCCCAAGAGTTTGAATACTCGCCCCTCCGGCCTGACAATCCACCACAATTTTCCCGACTGCTCATCAGTAATTTTATAATCAGTTAAGAAGCAGTAGGTGCAAAATGTCCCTTTTAAAGACGGTGTCACTTTCCAGTGTCTTATTGTATTTTATGTTTTGTTTTTTGTATATATTTTTCTATCGAAACCATATGGCTAGGGAACTCAAAAAAGTTCATTCCCGGCTAGTCTCATTTACGAATAGTTATCGTGTGAATGTTTTGGTTAACATTGACATTCTTGAGCCACGAATCATTTCCTGTACGCCGTAATTCAGCTGGGCTTGTCGTTGGAGGAACTCGAGGAGTTTGAGTCCGACGCAGGTTTGGGAAACGGCGGTTTGGGTCGTTTGGCAGCTTGTTTCATGGACTCCATGGTCAATCTGAATTTAGCAGCCACTGGCTACGGCATACGTTATGATTATGGCGTGTTCGAACAACGGATTGTGAACGGTTGGCAAGTGAGTACGAACCACGTTGTCTGTTAAATATACATGTTTTTAGTAATGCAACCGTATTGTTCCTCAAGAGTTCTGAAGTTAGGCAACCAACGAGGAGCTGTATTTGTTAGCAAGATGAGCAGATCATGACTTACTTAACACGGCTGATGTTGCTAAATCTGGTTGTTTCATAAACACTGGCAGCATTGACAGCAATCCATCGGCAGTTGAGTTGACTCATCCTCCTCCTCCTCATAACAGTCATGAGCCTGGCTAGAAGGTGCTTTGACTCACCTCAACAGTAACGTGGAATTTCCTAGAAAAGGAAGCGTTACTGAAAGTTTATGGTGTCATAATAACAATAATAACAATGAAGGAGGACTAAGCAGAAGAACTAGAAATAGTGTGGATAAAGGTAAGCCATTCTTTGCGGCTCACCGCCATCTGGTATAGCGTTTCTAACCAGCGATTTGAGTGATCACGAGGACCCCAGCCAGGCAGGCGACGTCTACTTACTTTGCTCAGTGGAGTAGTCAGGGTCTTTATACTTCGAGACCACGTTGTTGCTTGACTATCATGCAGTTTTGCTCAACTGTTGGTTGTCTTAGTATCTAGTGTCCGGCACGGCAAACGCTCAACTAACATGCGGAATACGTGACCCAGCAATCGTAGGCTGTGCATAGTGAGTAGTTGACCAGTTGATCGCGTATCCCGAGTGTTCCGGAATACGCACCGGCGAACGACCGTGTTGCTCACGCGATCAGTCCACTTAATGTGGGCTAATTGGCGGAGACAATAATGGTCAAACACAGCAAGCCTGCTGACGTCTTCCTTGCGAACAGGCCACATTTCCGAACCATAGAGCAAAATGGAACATACACAAGCATTATACACCCTTCATTTTAACGACAGCCGAACGTCTTTTCGCCGTCACAGATGACGCAGATTGGCAAAGGCGACTGGTGGTACTTACCATCCTCGCTAATATCTCATGAGCGAGATGGTGTTACCCAAGTATGTTAAGGTGTTCACCGTTTTGAGCGAATTGCCTGCGATAAAGAAGGTGCGAGTAGGTGTAGCCCAATCTTGAAGAAGCGCTTTGTACTTTGGAGGTGCGAAGCGCATTCTGTACAAGCCATCCCGGTCATTCACCTTGTTGAGCATGAATTGATTGCCTTCGATAGAGGGCCTAAATAAGATAACATCATCCGCATACGTCATGTTGGTGTTGAATCGATTGCTCAACTGTCGTTCAACTATGTGGATAAAAAATGCGCAGCCGTCGTTTTGGGATAAAAGCTCGAGAGAGTTACTGTATGCTTAAATTTAACTAATCAATCATGTTCTGTGATATGTTCAAATTAGCATTCGAGTTTTAGGCGTAATGATGTGTTATTTGCAAGACAGGTTTCTCGCGAATTTATTGCATCATCGGTTGTTCTTCTTTCATGTATGTATCATGTAAACATCCGTTACACTCGTACCAGCGTATCGGGATAACTGTTATACCCCTCTTCTTATGCAGTCACAGACTGTACCGACCAGACGGCTCTAACCCGAAAGACGTGCGCGATCTGTGGTTGTTAACCGATTTTTATCAAATCCTGTGAGTGTTTAGCTTGCCGATGTTACTGGTGTTAGGTTGTCTTCAGTGAAGTTTGTTTAACCTGGATACAAGCTGTAAGGTTGTTTTTAGCCTAAGCAGCACGTATGACGAAGGCCTAAAAATTAAAACGCGCCCACAGTACCTCACCGCACTTCTCTCCCGGCTCGCCGAACAGAAGATTGGCGAACAATGAGGCGAGACTGCTGAGATTGATTTTCCTGATCTCCCCCTACTGTGTTCGTTGTTATTCCGCACTGCGGGTCACCTATGGATGAGCTATTATCAGGCTACTCAAATCTAGATATGGAGATCAGGCCCGGCAACTGAATCTTGATCACTTGATCGCGCTGCAGTTGGCATCGTTATCAGTAATCACTTTAATCTGCAGCAAAATTTTAAGGGCATGTGGAAACCGTGGCAAACTACTAGTGCCCGTATATGTCGAATTTACCAATACGTTTCTGTATCGCGCAAAGTCGATTCTTTTCAAACGATACACTGAAATGCGTAATATATTTCATTTGTCGTATTAGTTGGGGTTAAATCGAAATATTGCAGAGCAAAACAGTTACGTCTACAGCTAATTGGTTTCTAAAAGCCGTTTGTTGAATAGAGTTTTATGTTTAATGTCTTGAGGATTTGATGTAGTCCGTGGTTACAACTTCGTCATTCACGTAGTTGCGGGTTTGAGCTGTGATTATGGTGACTTTCAAGTGTGTTAATTTTAGAAACCTAGCAATGTCGTAAAAATCACTGTTGATTGGGCATTCTGCAGTTAAGTAATTCCCTGAGTTTATTCACCATACGATTGTTTATCTGTATTTTTCTGTCTGTTTTTACCCATTTGTACCTATAAACTTATTAAGAAAGTGTACTGTGAAGTCGACCCATTTCCCTCACCCTTTTCCTCCATTTATTTTTTGGTTACCTCCCATTTTACGCGCGTTTTGTTTTTGTATCCTGTAATCGAACGAGTTAGTATGAAGATCTGTCAGTGCCTTTCCCCCTTCATGTGTGTGTGTGTGTGTGTGGTTCGACCTGACCTTTTCTGCCCCCTTGGCGTGGTAGTCAGGCTTGTGTGTTGTTTTGATCCGGAGGGCTGTGCTGACTGCGACCTCGGTCGTTGCAGGTTCAACCATGTCAGATTGACCATAAGGGGAGCAGCCAGACAAAAAGCAGCTGCGTCCGTTGTGAGATGTTCGTTGTATATGGTGTCATTGTGTTGTGTTTCGGTTCAGTTTGTTATTTTTTCCTCCCTGATATGATTCTCTGTATGCATGATTGGTTTGTCTGTGCAGTATGTGTGGTTGGTTTGGCTGTGCAGTATTATCTTTTTGTGAATGTACCGAATGTCTTGGGTTGTGACTGTCGAGCCTGTCCTGGATGGTTGATGCTGCTGCGTGTGTGTGCGTGTGTCACCTTCTGCCTTTTGGTACAGGCTTTTGAGCCAAAGGCTTCGGTTGAGGGCCCTAATCGCTCTCCTGTCTAGGTCTGGGCGTCTTGACAGTATCCTAAGTCCATAAAACCCATGATGATACAACATAAACC
>JTDE01021257.1:33259-48499 GCA_014338405.1 Paragonimus skrjabini miyazakii | reverse complement strand
AAGGCAGTTACACTCGGTGTGAATGATGCCAGTGTGTTGTGTTCTGATTAGGCTTGTTGTTTGTTCTTCACCTGTCTGTTTTTGTTTATATGGCTTGTTTGTTCCTTCAGTGGCATTGGTTTTATGTGTTGGCTTTATAAGTGTGTGCTGTCGAGCCTGTTCGTAGCTGTTGCAATTTGGTTGTTGTTGGCCTATTGTTGCATGCGCGTGTGCCACCCGCTGCCTTGCGGTACATTTGTGAATGCTCAACAAACCAAACAACATACTACATTGACCGTCTCGTAGAATAAACCGGGTCTGGGAAGCTGCATTAGCGGCGGCGGTGGTGTAGGGAATGAAATAGAAGCGCGTATTTCTAAGGCTAGGGCGATGTCTACTAATCTGAGGCACTTATGGCGACAGAAAGGTATCTTTCTGAAGCTTAAGGGTCGCGTAATCAGATCACAGCGAGGGCTGTATTACTTTACGGCAACGAAACATGGCCTCTCAGGGTAGAAGACGTGTACTGTCTTCAGGTGTTTGACCATCAATGTTTGTGTTCAATCGCTTGTATCGGGTGGCACCAACGAGTGAGCAACGAGGAGTTTAGGAAGCGGGTGTTTCAAACGAGTTCTTTCGTTCAATTCTTACACTTGTACGGATTTAGGTGGTTAGGTGATGTACTAAGGATGCCAGCTAGTCGTTTGCCACACCGAGCACTGTTTGTTGACGCTGCGGTCGATTGGCGTAAGGTGCGAGGTGGACAGATGATGACCTGGCGTAGACAGATGAAATCGTTCACGAAGGGTTTGGGCACTGTAGATCGGGTTCGTCTCCCGGGCTGGAGCCCTCGTGACTCAGAGTCGGTGGCTTGAGACGTTGGGTGAGATGACGGTCAACCGAGCTCAGTGGCGTGAGTGTTGTCGTTGTTTATCCGAGTTGTCTGTGAAGTGAGTGCACTTAGTGACGCGGGGCAGTGAAAGCCTTGAGGAAGCTGTGTTGTTGATGAGGCCTTAATTTTACTTACAGCTCGGTTGTTTGTTTGCAAGGTATGAGCGCCTTGATGTTGTATGTTTGAATATGGGCGTGGCTGTTTTTGGTGGTTAGGTTCCCTCCCCTCTCCCTTCTATCTTTTCTCTTCCTAAACAGGGTTTGTTTCTTCTTCTTCATGGTTGTGTGGCAGTTAAGCATCAGTGTGAACCACTGATGTATTGCTGTCTATGATGATGATGATAAACCGGGTCACCCTGTCTGCTGTTTTTGGCTGGGTGGATAGGCGAAAATATGCCACTGCCTAACTCTCTTTCTCTCCCTGTTTACAATTAATGACCTCTTTAATACGAATCTCAGAGCAGACATCGCTCAAACAAGTCTCGGTGACACGAGGTCCACACTGAGACACGTCTGGAGACGCAAGACGCTCTCCGTTTGGTCATGGTATGTGCATACGCTGTTGGAATGATGTACCACCACAAGATGGCCAGAACGCCGCACCTGATTTATTGCCGTGAAGCTGAGCCGCTGTGGCATCTACATCGCGGCCGCGAGTGAAGCAAAACTTGCAAACGAATGTTAGCTTCGAGAAGCGGGTGTTGGATACACTCTCTACTAGACAGGTTACTGGGTAGACGGTGCCAAGGAGCATGGTATCTATTTCTCAGTAGCTGGATTCTTCAACGCCTTGATGAAAAACGAACTTTGCGATATCGCCCTTCGAATCCTGTCGATGTTTCTGTGACTCGGTGGAGGTAAGTGTGCCACATATTTTGGTGTTTATCGTCCAACTGTGTGTCACATGCATGATGTAAAGGACCAGTTCTATGATCAGCTGTCCGCCACAATCCGGTAGGCAACGATGAGTGATGGACTACTTGCTCTGGGTTATTTGAACGCTAGAGCCGGTGCGACCCCGTAGTTCGACCGGGACTCCCCGGACCCTACGGCCTCGGTGCAGTCAATGAGAACGGTGATCGTCTGTTCCACCTGTGTGGTACTCACGAACTGGCTATTACAGCACTCGATCCTAGCTGAATGCGACCGACATCACGCCATGGACTTACTCACGAAGTTGTCCCCATCGTTTGCTTGATTACGTCATAGTGTAATAGCGAGAAATTCGTGAAGTGCGTATCACGGGAATGATGCATGGTGCTGAATGTGGCACAGAACATAGACTGACCAGGACCAACCTGTTTATTCACCTTAGCAAAGCCGTTTACTGTAGATTCTCTGGGAAGCGGTAGCAATAAGATATCAACCGACTGGAGGACTTGCAGAAGAGGACTGCTTTTCAGCGTGAAGTTGCTGTTCGTCTGAAACCTGTTGTTGTATCCACTACCCTCGAGGGAATGTGGCCAGAGTTCAGGGAACAGATCACGGCAGCAGCCACCGAGGCGGTCGGTATCCAACACCACAGACGTTTGGAATGGTTCGACGACAGCAGTGCGATTGTTTCCAGAGTGATACGAGAAAAGAATGCGGTGTTTGCCGCTTGCATAATGGACTCGGATAGCGAATTGAAAATCGCGACATTTCAGAATATTTGTGGCCAACTGACCGAACGTATTCGTGGAATCAAGGACGACTGATGGAAGAAGGAAGGTAATCCGACGCAGGTCTACGCCGATCGCAAACAACATAAGCAGTTCTACGATCCGCTCAAGGTGATTTTTTTGTATGCTCACTCTGCAAATAGAGTGAGAGTTAATGGCAACTGTCTCGGGCGTTCATCACTTTCATTGGTGTTCGTCAGGGGTGTCCGATTTCTCCCTTCCTGTTCAATTTGGTCATGGATGACATTCTGAAAGGTGCGCTCCAGGAATCCAGTGGGGTTGGTGTTGAGCTTCTTCCTGGCGCTAGATTGGCCGATCTGGAGTATGAGGACGACATTGTCTTACTTAGCCCCTCTGCCGAAAACATGCAGACCGTGCTGAACAATGTGAGTGACCGGGCCGGTTTGTATGGAATACGCTTCGCACCTTCAAAGTGCAGAGTGTTGCTTCAAGACTGGAGCATTCCCCTACTTTCTTCATTGTAGGTAATCCGCTTGAGACTGTGGACAGTTTCACATGCTTGGGTAGCACTATTTCGTTAGCTCGTAATAGTGCTAATGAGGTATCAGCGAGGATAGCAAAGGCACGAGTTGCCTTTGCTAACCTGCGTCACGTGTGACAACGAAAAAACGTTCGATTGTCGTTATACTGAAGGGTGATAATGTTTGTGTATGTTCCATTTTGCTCTGTGATTCGGAAACGTGGCCTGTTCGCAAGGAAGACGCCAGCGGACTTACTGTGTTTGACCATTATTGTCTCCGCCAATTAGCCCACATAAAGTGGACTGATCGCGTGAGCAATGTGCCCGTTCGCCGGTGCGTATTCGGGAACGCTTGGGATACGTGGTCAATTGATCAACTACTCACGGTACACAGCTTATGATGGTTGGGTCACGTATTCCGTATGTCATCTGACCATTTACCGTATCCGGCATTATATACTGAGATCACCAACAGTTGGGTAAAACCGAGTGGTGGTCAAGCAACAACATGGTGACGAAATATGAAGGTCATGACTGCTCCACTGAGCAAAGTGGATAGGTGCCGCCTGCCTGGCTGGTGTCCTGGTGATCATTGAAACCGCTGTTTGGAGACGCTATCCGTGATGGCGATGTGTCGCGGTCTGTAGAGTACCTGCATATTTGCAATTTGTAGTTCTTCCGCTCATTCTACTTTTACTAGTTTTCAGCGTTCTTAGCAGCGTTTTGTTCTAAGATTTTCCACGTGACTTTTGAGGTGAGCGTCGGACCGAGCCACAGTACATTCTGGTCAGGTTCATGGCTGCTTTGTTGATGATGATGAAGGTGATTTTCGGTCCATCTTTCCAGTCTACAAAAACATTGATTGACGTGTATCCCGACTGTTAGCGCACACAAGAAAAGGACATGAAAATCTAGCGTAAACACGTAGACAAGCAAGCAGGCTACTAGGCCCTCTTGCTACATTGTCAGCAAAAAGACAACGCATATGTTAGACTGAAGTGAGTTGTGTTAGTTATATCCATTTATTCATCTTTATCGTTTAACGACTGCTGTCGCTTGGCAACTCAGTCGCTCCCTTTTTTAGAAAATTCTGTCATGGTGGTCTACCTTTTCTTTTCTCCAGTAGTGTTGGTGCATTGATGCGTGAATATTTTGTTTATTTTCCAATCGCACCTTGCATTCTCCTGTACTGTTGTTTCTGGAGTGCCATGTAGAGTGCCTATATACTCATTTACTTAACTACTTCTTGCTTTGCATTTTCAGTATCTCGCAGTTTAAATCTTACCGTTGTAGTCTCTGTTTATTACCCACGAGATAACAGTTCCACTTTCATACTCGCCTACAAACTGGCTTACCAGCATTAACCGGCTGGACACAAAAGTCTCACTCACGCGCCTCCTGGTCTTATTTCTTTGGGTTTGCACTAGGTACTTAGTGTGTGAATGATGCCATAAGTGGTGATGGATATGCGCGGCGCACTTTGACCTCTGTTACTGTGACAGGCTAATCCGGAACGGATGCCGCTAATCGCGCGATTCGCTTGATACACAATACAGGAATTTCACCACGTAAGCGATACATTTACATCCTGATGGTCCAAACTTGTCAGGTTGAAAATTCCTGATTATTTTTCCGTGTATTGGAAGAGCCTCCGTTTTAAATTCCTTGATGACCGTTTTACACTTCTTGTGAATTACGATTTTTATATCAGAGTCTGATGCACACAAAAGCTGATTTCCTGGCATTGAACTTGCTGCTTTGTTTCTGCCTTATTGTTTTGTACGTGGTATAGTGGACCTAAGAGCTATCAGTCTCTTCAGCCACGAACAATCTGTAACATCTTACTATTTACGCAAGTACTCGTGCGGCTACACCACGAACCACATAGGTAGGACAAGATGACGTAGTTGGGCGTATCAGCAAACGCACTCCAAAATGACCGGAACCACGTTCTAAAGACACCAATCGTCTGTGTATCGACGGATTGGAAGCACCTAGCAGCATCCACAGTAAAACACGTTCATCATCATCATCATAACAGCCATGAGCCTGACCAAAAGGTACCGTGGCTCGGGCCGCCGCTGGCCTCAACAGTGACGTGGAATATCCTAGAAGAAAACGTTACTAAGAGGGTTGACAATTATTAAAACAAAACTAGGCGGAAAAACTAGGAATGGTATGGATACAGGTACGCCATTGACTGCGACACATCACCATCTCGGATAGCGTCTCTAACCAGCGGTTTGAGTGATCACAAGGACCCCAGCCATGCAGGCGACATCTGCTCACTTTGCTCAGTGGAGTAGTCAAGATCTTCATATTTTGGGACCACATTGTTGATTGACCACCACGTGGTTTTACCCAACCGTTGGTGGCCTCAGCATATAATGCCCGGTACGGTAAATGGTCAGATGACCTACGGAGTACGTGACCTAACCATCGCAAGCTGTGTACCGTGATTAATTGACCAATTGATCGCGCATCCGAGCGTTCCGGAATACGCGCCGCCGAACTTCCACATTGCTCACGCGATCAGACACTTAATATGGACCAATTGGCGGAGACAACGATGGTCAAACACAGCAAGCCTGTTGATGTCTTCTTTGTGAACAGGCCACGTTTCCGAACCATAAAGCATTATATACTCTTTCTTTCAGCAACAACCTGACGTCTTTTCGACGCCGGTAAAACACGTTATGCAACGTGCGCAAAAATTACAGGTTTATTATACATTCCGTGTGACGTTTTTGAAGAAACTGAAAGTGTCCGATAAATTGCTGCGTCTCTAGCTGTTAGACGCCACAATCTGTCTCAGTGTGTTTACAGTCCACTTGTTTTGTTGACACGACTGCCTTGACCATTATCATCCTCATGTTTTATCTCTTCTGACTTGAATGTCTGTAGGTATATCGTTATTCATGAATTCACTTTGCGTTAGAGTTACCCAACCACGTGTAACTGCTTTGCACCTGATTCTGGTAATATGTCCGTTTTGTCAGTTCACTATTACATGGAAAAGAGTTATTCGCCTGAATCAAGTACATTATCGATTTAGACTACATCGCGGTCAATGCACTCTTATAATGGTTTATTGTTGGAAAATTTTGCATATTCACTTAAGTTCGTTGAGTACTGCCAATTCCTTGGAATCATTCATTTTTCGGTGTCTTACACTTACAGAAAAAAGTAGCAGAGAAGAATGGCATTACACAGACGGAGCGGAAAAAAATCCAATTTTTCCCCAGTTACTGACGAGGATGATACTCGCAGTCTTTTAATTCAAGCTCGATTGTTGTCTAGGCAATACCATTGCAGTGATCAACTGCTAATGTAAATGAAGGATCGATTAGTCATGGGAATTAATGCCTCAGGCTTTGAGCAACTATTTTTTCCAGCTAGAATGCTCTGCAAGCCATTTCAAGCTATTGAGGCTACATTGAAAGATAAGCTTATTGTATTATGCAATAGTAACGCTAAGAAGAAACTAGCATATCAACAGCCGCGGTACCTGTAACGGCTAACTTACCAAAAAATGAACCGTTATCCTGAACGAAACTCTGTCCAACAACAGAATATCTGTTGTCCGGCTACAAACGTTCACGGCTCACATCACTGTTTCAAGATTCTTAGCGCCTAAAATGTACTAAGATTGTCCACATCAGTGTTGCCTACGGTAGTTTAAAGACTTGCCTGGTTCATACTATTTCAGAAGGACAAACCTCCACGTCTGACTTCCAACCCATCGTTCGTATTGTGCGTGCTGTTGGTTCTATTATATTTAGATGCCATCCTACTTTGTCAACGATGCACCTTAACATTCCTCCATCATTGGCATGTGGTGTTACACCTGTTATTGCAATTAATTAATTAACTTTTAATTGGAAAGTGTTTGAGACCGACCGAGTATTTATAATTCCAGAACAAATTGTGAACAATCGGTAATTAGTTTTATCGGTGACGTTTCACTTTTGACAGAAGTTTCTTCAGACAAGATGTTGTTTTCCTTTAATCTGCCCTAAATATAATCGAATTTGTAACTGGTTCATCTGGTCTGAAGAAGCTTCTCTGTCAGAATTCAAGTGTCATCAATAGAACAAATTACCCATAGCGTTGTTGGAAGTCCCCAGCAATTTCTGCTGAAGATGTTTCTGGGTGTGCTTTTTTCATTCGTGGAAATTATGCTTATTAACTCACAAGCATGACCCATTGCCTACATGCGTCCTTTTTTATCGTTGCTTTTGGTCCATCGACTAGCTCTCTTAAGTACATGAAACTTTTTGAGCTTCTTGTCGTTTGAATCTTCTGGTACCAGATATTAAAATGTTACTCCCAGACGTCTAGTGGTTGTTCGAGCAGCGATTAGTCTACTCGCAACGTCTGTCAATAGGCTGGATCTAGAATAGTCGCGCCTGTAAGCACCAAGTTCCCCTAAACTGTGAGCCCGCTGAGCAGCCGATTCGGATCCAAAAAGGAAGACGGTCGTATTGGCGAGTTTCTCATTAATAAGGTGCTAAGGCATACGAAAATTTGTGTAAACTAAGTAGAATATGACAGCAAACCTCGATATTAAATCCACTAAATATACAGATTCCGAGACTAACGGTTCACTTGAATATGAACAAATGCAACAGTCACGTGATGGCGAAGCGGTCAAACGCAAATGAAACCAGAATACATATAAACAAACAATGAGAAGTAGGGAAGAAAAACTACACGAGAACGAGTTTCCAAACGTAAACGATATCAAGATTTTGTAATACATCAGGATCAACGTTCATGCGAGAAATGATTTGTCGTGCGTGTAACTTGAATGGTCGTGTCAGTCTTTACAAGAAATGCTGGCAATCGCTACCAAGAAGATTTCGAATGTAAGTAGAAGGATCGAAGGGAAGGGATTAAGTAAAGACAAAGAACATGGTCACCGACTATCTATAAAACACGTAACAATCATCAGACATTCAACGCAGGCAGCTATTTTAACATACCAACTGATTTACACCACGTGAATCAAACCAATGAATGAGTCCGGGACTGTCGAACGCATCCATTCTCTTGAAACTTTACATAATTCTGTTCGATCTTTGTGAACCCCTCCGTAATACGTCATTCAAATTGACTACAAAGAGAACATCGACTTTTGTGAAATTTTTCTCACGGGTCAATTCAGCTGGAGTATGTTTAAACCGTGATGATCGGACACAGTAAGTGTGGTAACTATTACAATACTTTGAACAAGTGCATGTTGCAAAGTAGTCGTACCATAAAAACCCCGAAAGACATGCCTCACCTGTTTTGTGGTTTGACCTACTTCGTTTTAAAGATGCGCTCCTGCGAATTCCTCCTGACAGTTTGTGGGCTAAAACAGCTC
Source organism: Paragonimus skrjabini miyazakii (assembly GCA_014338405.1). Taxonomy (NCBI): domain Eukaryota; kingdom Metazoa; phylum Platyhelminthes; class Trematoda; order Plagiorchiida; family Troglotrematidae; genus Paragonimus; species Paragonimus skrjabini miyazakii. The sequence continues at coordinate 40,119 of JTDE01021257.1, read as the reverse complement.
CATTTAGACTGTAAAAATATTTTTTTCAACCTTTGAGAGATGTATAACGTTAACAACTTTTAATTTTGAATGTTTTGCAATTTTTCCAGTTGATATTTCTATACACAGTTCTACCGAAAGTCTTCACGATAGCGGATGGTTAGTTTTGTTTGAGTTTAATGTTTAATATACGTGACGAGATTAGCAGGTTGATTCTCGGAAAGGTGTCCGGTTAAGAATACATCCTCTTTAGAAAATTTGCCGTTGAAAATTCACGAAAAGGGTACTTTGGTTTTACGGAGCAGTTGACGTAACGATCCGGCCAGTGAACCTGTCTACCCGTGCGCGTCGTGCGTGGTGATGGTGTAGCTGTGCCACCTGCAGCTATCGTGGATGTGGTGTTTGTGGGGTGCAATGTGGTGGTCAAGTCGTTGTCAGTATCGTATTATAAATTTGCGTTTGTATTCCGTCGAATCATACATACATATGCTGGTTTTAGACGGCCAGTGGAGATGATCTGAATTTTATTGAGAACTTGTATAAGGAAATATTTTGCATACCGGAACGTGACGAGAAAGCGACCACAGTACGATGATGGGGTTTCCGGACCCGATCACAACAGATAAATATGTATGTGCAGTTGGATAATTGCGGAAAAACATAAGGGTGTGTGTCGAGAAGTGGTGATAAAGTGCATCGAAGTTTTGCCACAAAGGTTTTCAACTTCGTTATGTAAGTAACTTGATCGTACAGGTTCGGAACGAAAAATCGCCCTGGGATATGTAACATCGTCCCGAATATCAGTTCTGCCAGAGAACATTGAGGAGTAGACCGGAAGATTGTGTGGAGATCCAATAAATTGAGCGCGAGTATTTTGGACCAATCCGCACTGCATTTATTAGCCATATTGACAGTCTTCCGATGTCTGCGAACGCGTTCAGCGTGACCATTTGCCATTGAATGATACGGAGTGGTACAAACGTGTTTACCGCCGAGGAGTTCTGTAAAATGTTGAAATAGTTTGGATTCGAATTACGAACCCCGATCGGTGATAAGTTTCAACGACACTCCAAAATTCGTGACTCAACGTGTAAAAAAAGCACATGCGACGGTGGCGTCGTTAATGTCCATAATTGGAATTGCTTCAGGTCAACGGGTGAACGATGCACACACGTGAAAACGTTAGAATTGCCGTTAGATACAGACAATGAACCAACAATATCAGCGTCGTTATCATAACGACTCAAAGTGTCGTTTCGACTGCGGCGGAAGTAACAAATGTACTTTATGCTTGAATTTTGTCATTATTGCTTAACTGCGTGTGGTGTATGTAATTCGGGATACATTTTAACTTCATTGATTCACAGGTGCACAGAAATTAACTCTGGGTTTGAACCGAACACAATTACGATAACTACAACGTATTTCAGACCACTATACCGCTTCCATATTTTTAATCACACCCATCTATCCGATTTATATAATTTGACTTCCGCACTGTGAATCTTCGTTTTCATGCCTGTCATTAGTCACGTGTTCAGGTTAGATCGGTGCGTGAGAAATATTACTTCAGAAAACATCACAGAACTCACGCCTTTCCATTGTTGTTTTAAATATGAGACTTCAAGTGTAATGTTTGAAACTAAGTAATATCAAGAAAGCCAAACGTGTTTACGTGGTGTATCGTATGTTACGCTATTAATCACAAAACCCCTTTCATTCCAACCCACTTCTTCTCTTTGTCGTCAGATTGAAGAGCCAGATGATTGGCTGCGTTTCGGTAATCCTTGGGAACGATGCAGACAAGAGTTTGCCGTACCCGTGCACTACTACGGTCATGTGGAGGTGGACTCTCAAGGCAGGCGACGCTGGGTAGACTGTCAGACTTTGTATGCGGTGCCGTATGACACACCCGTTCCTGGTTATCTTACCAACACATGCAATACACTTCGTTTGTGGGGCTGCCGAGCACCGCGGAACTTTGATTTCTCTATTTTTAATACGGGTGACTACATAAATGTGAGTATTTTCGTTCTGGGCAAATGGTTCACACTGTAATTATTTTCCATGACGTGTACTCAGTATATACAGACTTATTGCTTAAACCAAACTCCAGACACTAGTGTGATTTTTTGTGTCTCTCACCAATTGCTTTACACGGAAATGCGAAAGCTATTGCCCACACCACATTAATGGATCGTTTCATATGGGCATTTTACCAAGGCCCCAGCGGCTGATGTGAAAACGAAAACAGAAGAGGTTCGTGTTGGCACTTAATTTCCCCTAGCCTACAATCAAGCAAAGTCACGAATTGCAACAATGGTTGTGTAGCTGCTAGCAGACAGACAGTTAAGTGCTTCCACTGGCCGATTTTCGTACCCATCCTTGTTACTATTTTCATATTTGTTGTGTTGTAGTTAGTCTGATTACTAAGCGCTGAAAACAAGTCTTTGTTTACTGCGCTCTTCTCGTAAAATCAATTACGTTTTAGAGCGTTTCATGGTGCTCAATGTCAGCCAGATCCGGCTGTCCTCTGTTTGACTTATTGGCCAGGGACATGTGTGGGGCCCGAAACAGAAACCCTTCGCGTTACCAACTGGGGCTCCTGTCTGCTCGGTCACCGTTTACGTGCGCATCGTTTATAACGACGGAATTTATGTGTACTTGAGTTATTATCATTCTCACTCCTCGATCGTGGGATGTCGGTTTAAGGATTTGAACGTTGAAGCATTACAAATACCATTTCCATCCTTTACAGCTGTATCCAGTACAAACTGCCAATTGGAGGAGTTCGTCATTTCTATTGGTGTTCGTCAGGGGTGTCCGATTTCTCTCTTCTTGTTCAATTTTATCATAGACGACACTCCGGTGAATGCGCTTCGCGAATCCAATGGGCGTGGTGTTGAGCTTCTTCCTGGCGCTAGATTGACCGAGCTGGAGTATGCGGACGACATTGCCTTACTTAGCCCATTTGCTGAAGACATGCCGACCATGTTGAACAAGGTTTGTGATCGGGTTGGTTTGTATGGAAAGTTGTCACAACGAGACTGGACCTTGACGCGGTGTGACAGCTTGCGCATTTCCATGACCTATTGTGCTAAACTGGATGGTGTGGCCACCACACCGACAGAGTCACTCATACCAAGCAGGCCAATAGGTAGAGGTCTGACCAACCGGTCTCCTGGTTCTCCAGATTGGGGATTGGAAGAAGGTTGGCTTCTTTTTCCGAAAATGTACCAGTTCTGGTGCACTACCACCCACTCGCTGCCTTGTGGTATAGGCTTTTGAGTTCAAGGCTTTGGTTGAGAACCCTAATCGTTCTCCTGTCCAGGTCTGGGCGCCGTGACAGTATTTCAGCCCACACACAACCATGACTAATCACAACACAAGTAATACCATACTGCATTGGCCGTCTCACAGTATAAACCGGGTCGCCCTGTCTGCTGCATCCAGCAGGGTGGATAGGCGAAAACATGCTACTGTTGACCCCTCCCCCACTGTCCTATCAAATTTAGTTCTTGGGCCCCTCCCCACCTCCATTTCTGTTGGCTACTCCACAGGTCCCACAACAGATGTGGCTTACCGTGGTATCACTGGGTCGGTAAGTTCTGTCTCTTGCCATTCAGTTTCAGGCCTCCCTCGTCCCTTGCATAGACCTACAGCGTGAATTACATAAGTGCCCTCAACGTTCGCACGCTGAAACAGATAGGTCAACAGTCCGTTCTCGCACGAACGTTACACTCGTTGCATGTCGACGTCTGCTGTATCTCGGAAACTATAATCCAGGACAGTGGTCAGCGTATAGAACTAACAGCACCCGCATTGTCTACCCGATACTGGTTATACACTTCGGATGACTCCACAGCCGCTGTTACAGGTCAGGCTAGAGTAGGTATAGTCCTTAATACGACGATCGCAGCTGTGCTGATAGATCGGCGCTCTGAACCACCTCCTCGTGGTGCCGACTGGACGGTCTCGGTGCAAACCTTGACTGGCTAAGAATTCAGCAACTCCAGATAGGGCCAACCACTCTACCTGGTTTTAATCGTACTGGTTACATTCGATAAATTACCGTCAGCATCTCCGTGCAGGCAACCACCAGTACACAGGATAGGCGGGCGGAGTACACCTGTTCAAAATGTGGCCAGACTTGCCAATCGAATGCTGGCTTGTCGGCGCATACTCGTATGCATCGACGCAGGAATGGTTCAGAGCAGGAGTTGGACACCCAGCCTGCCACAATCTTTGATTGTGCCAACTGTGACCGCAGCTTTCCAGCCCAAATCGGTCTCAGTCAACATAGAAGGCATGCACATCCCGTCGAACGCAACCATGAGAAGCTCATGTCCATGAAGACGACCGGATCCAATTGGTCTCAGCAAGAATCGACTTCTCTTATCAGATGTGCCGATGCACTAGCTCCGTCGTATCCTACTCGACGCGAACTTCATCATCGGCTCCTGTCACATTTCCCAGGTCGTATTTTGAAGAGCATTCGGACCCGTCTGTATGCGCTGAATTGGTAGAGGAATACTGTTTTCGCTGCCAATCCAACCACCGTCTCACAGACTAACACGACATCGGATATTGGGTCCCAAGCTGCTGATCATTCTGAGTGGTTTTCCTGTTTGAGCCCAGCAGCGATTACCCAACTGGAGTCCAATAGCGAGGCTTTCTTACACAGTGATGAACTATTAGTTATTGCCCACAGTCTTCAGACAGGTATTTTCACAGTGGTATAAACTAAATCGCTGCTGAACGTGCACGCCTCACTAGCTTCTCCGTATACCTGGCGACTTGTCACTCGACGACGTGGTCGTGTTTACGTCGGAATCCACCTGGCCCCAAAACAGATACGGAAGGCTAACTATACAACGATCCAAACGCTGTACCACCAGCGTAAGAAAGATGCTGCGTTTGCAGTTTTTTTTCTAGCAAATGGAGAACTGCCTATAAGATGAACCGAGGCCTCCCAAATAATTCCAACGAATACTGGTCCGAGGTACTATCGGTTCATCCGCACGTTAATGAGCGATCATCTCGCACAATTCTGCCTTCGGACTGGTCTCTGGTCGACCCGATCACTGGAGATGAAGTATCACGCACTTTGAAGCACATGGGAAACACCGCTCCAGGTTTGGACAAATTGTTGCCCAAACATTTGAAGCGTATGAAAGCTGATGCCTTGGCCGGATACTTCAACCTGTTTCTGCTAACCCAAGGTTGTCAAATCCATGTATGCCGCCCTCGCATCACGCTTGTACCCAAAGTGAACAACCCTTCATCTCCTACCGAGCTCAGACCTATCGCCGTGTCTTCAACGTTGATACGTTGTTTTCACAAGATATTGGCCGATCGTTGGAATTCGTGCTTGCAACTGCCCGCTCTCCAGTTTGCATTCCTACACCGTGATGGTTGTCTTGAGGCAACCCCCCTGCTTCATGCGCTGCTTCGGAACTCATGTACCACGTCTTCAAGTATGTGTGCGGCTTTTATCAACGTATCCAAAGCGTTTGATTGTATCTCACAAGATTCGATTATCAGATCGGCCCGAGTCTCCGGTGCTCCTCCACCTCTAACACATCACATTGCCGACTCCTACAGGAATGCTTCCGCCACGCTCAATGGTTCCGTTCTCCGATCCCAGCTTGGTGTTCGCTAGGGTGACGCACTGTCCTCGCTTCTATTCATCATGGCAGTGGATGAGGTGCTAGGACTATATCGACCGGAGCTTGGATACCAGTTCCACGACACACTGGTTAGCGGTTTCGCTTGCGCCGACGATCTGGTCCTTCTAGCTGAGAATCCTACGCGACTCTCTGAGAAGCTTGCAATCGCCGCTAGTGCCCTGTAACTATCCGGACTGAAGATCAACACGCATAAGACTAAACTCATAGTCATCCGTGGTGATCATAAACACAATGTAACTGCCATCTCCGATGAGTCTATCCACTTCGGCCTGGACATTATCCACTCACTAAGCGCCTCCGACACGGTGACCCATCTAGGTATCCCGTTCACCTGGAAGGGTCAAGCATTCACTAACCACCGTCTGCAACTTCGTACGATGCTGGACGAAACTACCAAAGCGCCCTTGAAGCCACACCAACGTCTTGTACTTCTGAGACAGCATCTGATCCCGAAGATGAATCACTCGTTAGTATTGAGCCGAGTCCACCGTAACACGCTCAAAGCCATGGACTGTACGATTCGCCAGTTTGTTCGGCAGTGGCCTCGTCTTCTTAAAGACACCAATCAGCTACATCCATGCCCCAATTCGTTTGGGCGGTTTGGGAATCCCGAGTTTGTCTGAAACTATTCCACTCTCACGTAAATCTCGAGTGGAGAGACTTCTCTCCAATCAATGTCCAGTTCTGCGAAATGTGGTTAAAGATAATTCGTTTGGCCCTATCTTGAGGGAAATGAACATCCCAGTACGCGTTCAGGGTGTAGTGGTGACGAACAAACAGGAAGCCCATGTGGCATGGATGGATAAACTCTACCATTCGCTTGATGGCCGTGGTATTCAGGAAGTGTCACACTCTCCACTTTCGAATCGTTGGCTGCTTAACCCAGATCGCATCTTCCCCAGAATCTTTATTCGTGCTATCCAGCTCAGATGTAGTCTATTGCGGACTAAAGTCCAAAATTCACGAGGTGGCCGAAGTGACCACTCAGTTCTCTGCCGTGGCAACTGCGGTCAACCGGAAAGCCTTGCTCATATTCTACAGTCATGCTGGATCACCCATGACGTGCGTTGTGCCCGACACAACCGTGTGGCTAAAGACCTGGCGAAGCGATTGCGCAAATTGGGCTATACGGTCTTCGAGGAGATGCGAGTACCAACGACGAACTCGTTCATCAAACCCGATGTGATCATG
>JTDE01021257.1:10897-33159 GCA_014338405.1 Paragonimus skrjabini miyazakii | reverse complement strand
CGCAGTCACGGATTTATGTCTACTGACTGTTCTAGATTCCTTAAAAACCTACGACGCATTTATGCGAGGAACCTGGCGTTAACTGTTGCCACCTCTCTGACAGTTGTCTCACTATGAAGGACATTTTTCTGTCCCGATGCGTGAGCTTTAACTGTGATAGCACTTTTGTGCCCTGAAGAGCTTTTAAAAAATCTAAAGCTGTTTGGTATACACGCCACAAATAATTTTTCATTTGATAACTGGCCAATTAACGCTTGATGTTCTTGTGAGAGGACTTATCAACTGTTCAATGTTCCTAACTATGCAGCGTCTCACATGTGACAGACAGCTTGTTTTCACATTCAACTTTTTTTTATATCTCTGTTGCTTAATTTTGGTATCACCGTTTGCTCTTTCTTTGAACGAAGATGTGTATATTGCTCTTCAAAATAAACGATATATGTAGCAGATAGTTTGATGCGATTTATACTGTCAGACAGTAGATGCAGTGTGGAACTAGTATTGCCGTGAGTATTACACTTGTATTTGTCCTGAGGTACTGCTAGAGCGTACCTTGCCAGACTGGGGAACGCGAATGGATTTTAACGAGAGTCTTAGGCCTAAAATGTCAACGGGTGTCCAAAATTGCAGTAGTTCTGGGACCAATTTTCCGGTAAAAGGTGCCCGCCTACCATCTACTTTCAATGTGAAGTAGCAGAAGACTAACTCGTCAGTTCTTTAACCGCTGACCTGCCTGACATAAGTGACGATGTCTATATGACCATCACACTGTGCACTTTATCCTAACAGGTCACTGAGCTTCACAAACAGTCACAGCACACCAAGATCCATTTCTTCCTTTGCACGAAGCTGTGTATATTGCTGTTCAAAATAAACGATATAGACTTTGTGCTGTCCACTTGGCAGGTTCTCTTAAGGCCAGCTCTAAACGCAAGACTTTCGAAAATTTATTCATTGTGTCTGCTTACGCTCCTACTGACTGTAATGACGTCGTCGTCAAAGACGCGTTTTACTCGGATCTGGCCGCTTTCCTTCGGTCGATACGTGGATCTGATATGCTCGTTCTGGCCAGAGATATGAATGCCCAGGTCGGCCGCTTTCGTGAGGCCGAATCTCGTTTAGGTGGCAGGTTTGGGATCACGTCACATCGGTCAGATAATGGCGGGCGATTGTTGCAGCTGTGCGCTGAGCATAAACTATTTTTAGCCGGCACTAGTTTTAGACATCGTGTACGTGATTATTATACTTGGCGCCCCCTTCTCCGAATCAGACCTGGTCTCGTATACACCACATAGCTGTTAGTTGTAGATGGCGTAGTTCCATTCAAGACTGTCGTTCTTACTGGAGCACACATCTGATCATGCGTTGGTACATTGTCGTTTTGTTCTTACTTTTGCTGGGCAACGACCTCACCAACAGCAACGACTGGCTGTTGAGAAATTGGCTTCACCATCGGTAAAGCATAAGCATCAAACTTGCTTAGAAAGCTGCCTTATTGATAATCACTCCGAAGATCCTAATAGCTGCTGGACTCAGATCTCACAGGCTATTCAGAAAGCAGGTACTGTAGTATGCGGCACAGAGGTACATAAGTTCAGCAAACATTGGATCTCAGAGAAATCTCTGGAGTTGTTAGAAGCCAGACGGAAGGTTCCTCCTGACAGTTCATATGATAAGTCTGAAAAGTGTTATCCGTAGGAAACTGAGACGTAGTCTATAGGCTGGTCGTCAGGCTTGGTTAGTGGAAAAAATTAAAGAAGTGGAGATCGCTTTTGCCTCAGGGAACATCGGGAAACTCTTTAAGCTGGTCCGTGCCGCTGGTCCCAGGCGACCGTCTGTCAGTGAAGCTATCAGCGAGGCAGATGGCACATTACTCTGTAATAAGTCCATAAGGTTATAGCAGTGGGCGGAACACTCTGAAGGTCAATTTATCTGATCTCTCGCTTCTCCCGTGCTGCCACCACAAACTTGTGATGTACCGCTCTGGTCGGTAGATTTAAAACCACCCACTGAGACGGGTTCGCAATTGCATCTTGGCTCTCAGTCGTAATAAGGCCGCCGATACGCATGATCTCGTGTCGGTACTTTTTAAAGAATGTGGAGAGGTGTTAGTTGAGGTGTTGATTCAGTTGTTTCAACTTGTGTGGATGACGGAGCCCATCGCTCCGTGCTGGGGTCACTTGATAATAGTTCCTATATTCAAGAAAGGTATGAGGAGCTGTTGCAAATCCATGGAGGAATTAGTTTTACCCGTCATTTCTAAGGTTCTGGCATCCATTATATTTCGTCGAATCATTGCAGTTCAGGAGTTAAGCATTAGAGAACAACGGACAGGGTTTCGTCCTGGCCGGGGATGTATAGATCACATTTTTACCCTTCGTCAAATTTTGGAGCAGCGTCATGTGTACCGCTGGCCAACAGTTGCCGCATTTCTCGACTATAATGGTGCATTCGATTCGGTGGATCGATCTACACTTTTAGAGTCACTTAAACGCAGAAGTGTACCGACCAAGTATGTGAACATACTGTCGGCGCTTTACTCCCATACTTCGGCTCACGTTAAGGTTTACGGTGAGCTGTCTGACAGCTTCAGTACCAGAAGCGGCGTTCGTCAAGGCTGTCCCCTTTCACCATTTTTGTTTAATTTCGTAGTGAACGAAATAATGGAGGACTGTCTGTGGAACTCACGAGATGCCGGTGTGGATTTTTTACCTGGTGGAAGACCGACTGATTTTGATTATGCTGACGACAAAGTGTTGCTGTTTGACAATTTTCAAGCGGCACAGACAAGGTAAACGCTATTTCCCGCTCTGCTAAGTACTTCGGAATGCGCTTTGCAGCCTCGAAATGCAAAGTGCTTCTGCAAGATTGTTGTGATTACGTAGATTTAATGTTAGATGGTGAAGTCATGGTGGTTGTTGACCAGTTTGTATACCTGAGATGTTGCATCATTGTTGACGGCGGAGGTGTAGGTAATGAAATTGTGGTGCGTATCTCCGATGCTAGGGCGGTGTTCGCTAATCTGAAGCAACTATGGCGACAGAGAGTTATCTCAATGGAACCTTAGGGTTGCGTATATCAGGCAACAGTGAGGGCTGTATTATTTTACGGCAGCGAAACAGGGCCGCTCAGGGTAGAGGACGTGAACCGTTTTGAGGTGTTTGACCACCGATGTCTGCGTTCAGTCGCTTGTATCGGGTGGCATCAACGAGTGAGCAACGAGGAGTTTAGGAAGCGGGTGTTTGACACTGATTGTCAAACGAGTTCTTTCGTTCAATTCTTACGCTTGTACGGATTTAGTTGATTAGGTGATGTACTAAGGATGCCAGCTAGTCGTCTGTCCCAACGAGCACTGTTTGCCGACATTGGGTCCGACTGGCGCAAGGTACGACGTGGACAGACAGTGACCTGGCGTAGACAAATGAAATCGTTCACGAAGGGATTGGGCACTGTAGATCGGGTTCGTTTCCGGGGCTGGAGCCGTCGCGATTCACAGAGTCAGTGACTTGAGACGTTGGGTGAGGTGACAGTCAACCGAGCTCAGTGGCGTGAATGTTGTTGTTGTTTGTCCGAGTTGTCAGTGAAGTGAGTGCACTTAATGACGTGGGGCAGTGAAAGCCGTTAGGAAGCTGTGTTGTTGCTGAGGCCTTACTTTTACCTACAGCTCGGTTGTTTGTTTGCAAGGTGTGGGCGCCCTGATGTTGAATGTTTGAAAATAGACGTAGTTATTTTTTTAATAGTTATGTCCCCATCTCCTGTTTTTCCTGTTTTCTTCTCTCTTCCTTTTTGTGGTTTGGTTTTTTTTCTCCTTCGTGGTTGTGTGGCAGTTAAGCGTCTGTGTGAATCACTGAAGTGTTGCTGTCTATGATGATGATGATGATGATGATATGAAATGCGCTTCGCACCTCCAGAGTACATAGCGCATCTTGAAGATTAGGGTACACCTTCTCCTACCTTCTTTATCGCGGGCAATTTCCTCAAAATGGTGAACACCTTAACATACTTGGGTAACACCATCTCGTCAGCCTGTAACAATGGTCGTGATATATTAGCGAGGATGGTAAATACCACCAGTTGCCTTTGCCAATCTGCGTCATCTGTGACGGCGAAAAGACGTTCGGCCGTCGTTAAAATGAAGGGTGTATAATGCTTGTGTATGTTCCATTTTGCTCTATGATTCGGAAATGTGGCCTGTTCGCAAGGAAGATGTCAGCAGGCTTGCTGTGTTTGACCATCGTTGTCTCCGCCAATTGGACTGATCGCGTGAGCAATGTGGCCGTTCGGTGGTGCCTATTCGGGAACGCTCGGGATACGTGATCAATTGGTCAACTAATCACGGTGCACAGCTTGTGATGGTTGGGTCACGTACTCCGTATGCCATCTGACCATTTACCGTATCCGGCATTAGATGCTGAGGCCACCAACAGTTGGGTAAAACCGAGTGGTGGTCAAGCAACAACATGGTGACGAAATATGAAGGTCATGACTGCTCCACTGAGCAAAGTGGATAGGTGCCGCCTGCCTGTCTGGGGTTCTCGTGATCACTCAAACCGCTGTTTGGAGGTACTATCCGAGATGGCGATTTGTCGCAGTCAGTATAGTACCTGCATATTTACCATTTGTATTTCTTCCCGTTATTCTACTTTTACTAATTTTCAGCGTTCTTAGCAGCGTTTTGTTCTAAGAGTTTTCGCGTCACTGTTGAGGTGGGCGTCGGCCCGAGCCACGGTACATTCTGGTCAGGCTCATGGCTGTTATGATGATGATGATGATGATAGTGATGATCGAGGTGGACTGCGTCGACCTAAACTAGTGATAACTCAGTTATATAGTCGAATAGTTCCAGGCAGTCCTTCCTTGTGTCACATTCGGGTTATTTTTGACAGGCATTAACAGTGATTTACTCACACAGGCCATTCGTTTTTCCGCTCCATATGAACTCGGGACATTGCATTTCTATAGTTGGTTACCTGCTTTGACATGTTGGTATCCATTACTGTTTGATGCCAGGTTGGTTTAGCAAACTACTTCCGTTTGTATGATGTTTTCTATCATTTTTCGTCTGCTTAGCTTTCACTAGAATATCACCGACCTACCTCGATTATATTCACTGTGAATAAATTGGTCACTCATTACTTATCGATGTCCTGTATGCGATAATCATTAGTATTAATAATAATAACAATACAATCGCTTATATGATTGCATTAGAGCAGACCAGTTGGTTCTAGTAAGCTGGTCGAGTTGTCTGAGACTGGTGAACTAAAAGGAACTGCCCAGTTTCTCAGCGTGTAAATTTTCTTGTTTTGTTTGTGATGTTGATAAGGGAGATCTGATGTTTTAGATAATGAATGTAACTGCTTGTGCATATCACTGGTAAATAGATTGGCAGGTGTAATAGGTTAGAAAAGACCCAATAGTAAATAGTATGAACCTCGGCACCAACCACCCAGTCATACTGCGTTTCGTTTTCTGTATCAACCAAGCAAATATTAAGTACTGATAAATAAGAGTAGCCTATTCATGTGCTCATTTGGCCGAGCATCAGCATGCAACAGTTCGATCGCGTCTAATGTGAAGCAACTGGCTCAATGACCAAGCCGGTTAATTCTTGAAAACGTGATAGTTCAGATCTCAACCGTGGAAATGAGATGCACAACTGACGATATCCAGCAAGATCGAGACTCGAATCTAGTTCTACTTTTCGAGGGAGGATAGTTAAGAAATCTGTGTAAATTTGAAAGGTGCGATGTGAATACTGTTCAGTTTATAAAACACAAAAGTGAGCTCAGTTTGAGTCTAATTTACAGTCATGATAACGAGCATCCATTAAACCATCTGTTGCCCTCCTGTGGACTCCTAATAAAATGAATACCATCCATTAGATGCGAGCGGCTAACCTAAAGGTGTAACTAAAGATGTGAACTTTACCATGGAGCTGAGCATCATGGGGAAGCTTGTAGAGTAAAAGCTCTCAAACAGCCGAGTGAACAGCCAATGTATGTGGTTGGTTTTCTGGGCGGCTGATGCGCAGTTTGTGAGGTACTGAATACTGGTGTGGAGGCCAAAGATTTTTGTCAGACACAAAACTAACACTGCGACATCAGCTTTATCATTCTGCAACCTGCAATAAGTACACGGTTATATTCAATAAGATTTGTCGACGTTTTCATCCGAACAAGACCAATGCGGATTTGAAAGTTATGGAGGGTTGTAGGAAAAAATTGCCCAAAATTCTCAACAATCGTTGGAGCGCACGAATGACTTCTGCATTCCCATACTAGACTGTGCTTCCATCCAATTACAGTGGACAACACCGATTTTTGACCGGAACTCTCACGGATGTTTCTTTTTTGTATTTCGATAATAGGAAAGCAACCAATTCTCATGTGACTCAAAACGTCTGTTGAAAAGCAACAGAACGAAGGAAACTTGAGTGAATTGAGGCACTAACATAACAGTTGACACCCGTAGCTTTTATTTGACAAAACGACTGGCTTTCTTAACCATCTGAAATAGCAATCTTGTTACAAAGAGTTGTACGGAACACAGTCACTTATCGTGCGTGAAAGCAAATTTCGAAATAAATTGATAAATTAACTGTTTGTCTAGGGTACGCTGTATAGCATATGCTGATATCTAGATTATGACGGTCTGGTCGAACCTACCATAATTGTCAGACCGTGCTCTGATTTTCTGTCACCGCCGTTTGTCCGGTGAAACAAACCGTCTATCAGCCGCTTGAAATAGCCTTCCAGCTTTGTTTTTATTGATATAGAAATTTTGGCAGTCGACCGAATGATCAAACTGTGTTTAACCACACTTTAATTGTCGTAGTTGGGTGAGACGCACAATGGCGGGACTCATTTCGCGCAACTGAACGATTCACGTAGTTGTTTTTACATTTTTACACTATTTCAAGTTGAACATCAACCACAATGGATCGCAGCTATCGCATTCCTGTAGATTTTTCAGTTGGCCCCGTTCGAACAGCAGAAGCACTAGACTCGAGTTCCATTCTCCTTAGAGCTCGTCAGCAGTGCATGTCCTTGCCACTGCCTGGACTGGAACTCCGGCCACGCTTTCATGGGACACCCGTGTTGAGCACTCCGCCATTGACCTCACATTAGGCAAGACCGACTTATCATATGTGAACGCTCAACCACTTTCGCTTGCGAGTAATGATCAGGTTACCCGACCCTCTCGAGAAGAAACATAGTTACTGTCTGTTAACTTGTGCACTGGCTTGCTCACATCGATCGGCGTAACTGACATGCTACAGCTAATAGGCCCACGAAGCACAATAGTCATGCGTTTGGGTGCTGCTCAAATTAAAGCGCGATTGTTCTTCTGGCACATACAGGGACTTGTGCATTGCCCTCTCAATTCTGTATAAACAGATTCAGAATCCGCGCATTCGTAAGGGATATTATTGAAATGGATAATACTGCTGCCGGTTTTCCTGCTTGAAGTGAACATCATAACGTTTATCATGTTATGCGTTTTTGCGAACAACCAAAATCAAACCGAGCTAAATAGTTGATCGGTCGGTCAAAATATAGACAGGTAGCACAATCTTTTATTTTCAGATGTTCTGCTACCACCCGTCAATCGGCCACATATATTTTTCATCGATGTTTGCTTGGCAGTGTTCCATCGAATGAAATAACAAAGTGGTTTCGGGATTACTTGTAGATGCACCTGATCATCGGTCTTACTCGTCTCAGTACCTCTCATTGATGGGTCGTGGATCCGTATGACCATTCGCCATGCCACAAAAGCATAATCTTTTTGTTCCCAATTAGCCGCTTTATAAAGTTTACTTCGTTCTGTTCATTTGTGAAAGTCGCACGTGTATCAATCAGAATTCGTTGTAGATGGTGCACAGTTATTCAGTTAAACTTTTTTTAAACTTTGAACTCACACAGGCAGTTTGTGATCGTAACGTGGCTGAAAACGTCTCTCGTGTTCTCTATCCGAATGATAACTGTTTCGAAGGCAAAGAACTCCGGCTAAAACAAGAGTTTATGCTTGTCTCTGCCACCTTGCAAGATATTATTCGTCGTTTCCAACTCGTGGATGACAACGGCCCGCAACGCAACGATCTGAGTCGTTTGCCAGAAAAGGTGGCCATTCAACTCAATGACACGCATCCGTCATTGGCTATTCCGGAGTTGATGAGGCTGTTGGTGGACAACTCTGCTGTAGATTGGTACAAGGTTAGTTAACAGAATGTCATGGCCTCTGAATACGACCTAATTCACAATGTATCCAACATTCCGTTCAATGTTGGCCGAATTCTACTTGCAAACAACTTTAAAAGAGTCCTAAAACCATCTTAACTTTTAGCTTGTCAACTATTTATATTTTTTTAAAGAGGACATTTGTCCAAGGTTCATCTGATTGATTCACTACAGAACTGTTTAAAAGGGTTTCGCTTATTCGAATATGATGACCTGGTGCAAGTCACGTGGGACTAGCTGTGTACCTCTCATCAACCGGACTCAAACAACCTCATCATTCTGCATCAGTGATTCTTCCTAATGCTCTTAAATAAGAACTAAGTCTACATTCAGCATCAAATTGCCTGCAAACAAACGACGAAGGAATACTTAGGAGTAAGGCATTATCAGTAAGACAGCTTCTTTGCCGCTTTTAGTGTAATTTGCTAAGTTGTACGATAGATTTCCTGGTACTACGATTTAAAACCCTTTTATTCACCTGGTTTTCACCTGTCTCAAATCTGCCTCTGACAATCAGGCCTGGGATGTTGTGGTACGTGTGTTTGCCTATACCAACCACACTATCCTACCGGAAGCATTGGAACGTTGGCCGGTAAAAATGTTGGAACGCATCCTACCACGTCATATGGAAATTATCTACAAGATCAACTACGATTTCATCCAGGTAAAATGTTCTTCTTTATTGTAGCTATCAGCGTGACAATGAAGTCACACTATTATCCGCTCATCACGAGTACTTTTACATCAACAATCGTGCCTTCTAATAAGATGTACGATACCGCAAAATCACGTTTGTCTGTTTAGAGTCTTACTCTTATCTGTTAAAATTCTGCTTTGTTGCCTTGATGTTGACCATCTGTGTTTGAAAATGGGGACTATGGTTTCAGTCCCATTCATGCTGCTTTTCCTCTCTAAACTAGAATTTCTTTATATTTATGGGGTAAATTGGACCAATATGACCCACTGATTTCAGATTGGTCCACACTCTCACTTGATCGTATCCTTCACATTCAGATAAGCCTTCCGGCCAGCCCACTCTAGAAGGAAGCACTGGATTCTAGTTAACGTTTAAAACCGTACTCAGTTGGTCCACTGCAGACAATATTTTCAACCAAAGTCATGATCACTGGATTATCATTTGAATTGGGCAGAGCGATTCTGCTTAAACTACTCTCGAAATGACCGGACAAGCTGATCACTGTTCACACTTGGTTTTAGCTGAACGGTTATTCAGTCATGCCTATTGACGTTGTGGTCAACACGAACTGGTTCCACAAACAAGAAGACCGAGTTTTCCTTCAGTAAAGGGCTAGCCGAACGGCTCACCTGAATACGGAGATCTCAATCGTGTATGAGTGATCTTCATTTTAAAATAATTTAAATCCCCGAACAGCCACTAGTGTGTTGATGTTTTTCCAGTCAGGCCGTACTACTAAGTAATCTAATGAGTTGGTTTACTTATCAGTGTTCAATTTGTTGACGTCTTTGGAGGGTTGATACAATACACGCCATATTTGTTTATTGACTTAGTATTTCAAAGCTGTTGCTTAGAGCAAGACTCATTATTCGTTCTGTTCGAAACGTAAGGATGTATATATCGACGTATGCCAAACACTTGCTACTCATGCTGGATTCAAACTTTATTGACAGATGATCACTAAACGTTATCCAAAAGATCAAGAGCGCGTACGTCGTATGTCAATGATTGAAGAAGAACCAGTCAAGGCAGTTAACACGGCAATTCTTTGTCTGATTGGCTCGCACGCGATCAACGGAGTGTCGGCAATTCATTCGAACATCATTAGGACCGATACGTGAGTTGCTTTAACCGGGTTTTCCTGACTACTATTTATGCTGACGAGCAGACTAATACAGAGTCGACAACGTTTGTACAATTGTATGATCAAAATAATCGTCATCATTCTCTGAGGTAATAAGTACGATTAGCTGTTACTTGGTATTACCTCATGACAGCCGATCGTTGTATGCCTTATATATTGGGGTGCATCAGAGCCTTGACTCGTAGCTTCTACAGTCGTTTCTAAATTTTGTTCTGCTATCTTTATCAGTGGAATTCAAATAAGATTAGTGCTAATGATATTAAATCAAAGGTATACGTTCATGAATTTGTGCCCAGCACGTCTCGAATGAGCGTGACATTTACACATAAACTGAACAATCCTTCTTAATAAATGAAACGTTCCCGATAGCAACCCTTGTTAGTTTGAACAAGAAAACAACAATGTTTTGTCACCTTGTGTTTCAAATTATTCACCAACTCATCCTGTGCCATACTTTTGAGTTTTTTTTATATATTAAGGACAGTGGTAAGAACACCGTATCATTTTCACAGCTCTTCTGGGGGTTACATAGACCAAATAACAGCACGCATTTTTTGACCCGTAAACAAGTTAATCCTAGTGTGGTGATTTCTGGCCCAGACATAGGGTCTTAATCGAGGGGTTGTTGACCAAAATTAATAGGATATTTATGTTACGATGTTTCGTGATGCTCACCTTCAAACCAACACTCCACAAAGGGTTTCGTTCTTGGTGGAACTCATTAGACAGATCTGAACTGTTGGTCAAACTGACCGCCCTTCGTGTTACCAGCCGAATCTCTCATCCGCTTCATGATCATCATCATCATCATCATCATCATCATATACAGAAATACATCAGTGGTTCACACTGATGCTTAACTGCCACACAACCATGAAGGAGAAACAAACCCTGTTTAGGAAGAGAGAAGAAAAAAGAGGGAGGGGAGGGGACCTAACCACTAAAAAAGAGCTACGTCTACATTCAAACATATAACATCAAGGCACCTACACCTTGCAAACAAACAACCGAGCTGTAAGTGAAAGTAAGGCGTCATCAGCAAGACAGCTTCCTTACGGCTTTCACTGCCGCTTGACCATCGGACTCGTAACGTGCAGGGTTGTCGGTTCGATCTCTACTCAGGCTATCTCTGTCTGGTGAGTTCGAGCGAAAACGAGACCGATCGTGGAGTGTCACTTCCCGGATTGGCATAACAAACCGTTATAATCACTAACTCGAGCCATAGTAACTGTATCCAGTGCAAACTGAATATTCACTGTTTTCTCTTCAGACAGCCGGGCAGCCTGAATATTACTTATAGTCAATTGTAACCGACCTTTTGGTATATGAGGGGTCGATCATATCTAATGTCAGATCAGTGGTTAGTAGACAATTTGGTTGCCTCGTGGTCAAGTGAACCTGGGTCATAATCTTGGTCGTGACGAGGTTATATATTATTAACAGACTCTAACAACTGATGAAGACGAGGTAATGCTTTTTAAAAGAAACTTCTTGGAATGTCTATTTGAATGCGAGAGCCTTGATTAGATATGAGTAATGTCAAACCTGTAACAACCAAAGCCTCGATTTCGTACAAGTCACATAATGTTTCCATGGGTTACAGAGCATGCTAGATGAGGAAAAGAGTGAACGTTATGTTTTACATTGAATGTTCTGTTGCCTTCATACAATGGTGTTTGGCTTTGTCATTCTGCAACGGTTAGTAGTTGTTCTGAGTATCCGAAATTAGGTTAAACTTCCGAGAAATGTTAGCATTTACCTTCTCCAATTTTCCCTGAGTGGAACCTATACGTTTCCGAAACATTTGCCGTTCTGAAAAAGAGCGCATAAGCCTTTAACACGTGATTAATTCCTTGCTGTCTATATTCAGGACCTTCTGTCACATTGTTACAACTTGCACCGTAAGTGTTTAATTCAAATAACCTGAATCCACATAAAATTTCTTCACATGGTTCGATCCATCCTTGCTTTCCGAAAGATTTTCTGCACTTTGGTCTGATATCCAAACAAGCCGTATGATTCTGTTGTTCAGACGACCACATAACGTCAGTTTAGATGTTGGAAACCGGTGTAACTTAAAGGGTTTTGGTTCGGGAGTAGATGGGTTCGCCAGCATGTTCCTCAGAGATAGGTGGTCCTATCCACCACTATGTCGAATTTTCATGTCACCCGCCTCCAAAAGTTCCCCGTCTTCAAAACAGTTTTCCATTTGCACAGTGTTTGTGTCCACCTTCGATACCCGTGAGAACTGCCGTCCGGAAGTCACCACCTCCCAGTAACTTATCAGACCTGGTTCATAGTCAGTTACCGACGAAACTGAATAGATAGGGATGAATTTTTCTCGCATTTAGAGTTACCAATTCGGCCATGTGAGCACTGATGAATACTGTGAGAACAACAGACATCAGCCTCACCGGAAAGTATCGTGAACCGGACAGATACTCATTGATACAGTAACAGGGAATAACCAAAAAGTAGAAGAAAGATACCAAAAAGGATAACAGTTGATAAAACCAGGCTAAGTAGAAGAATCTAAAGTATGGTTGCAATCACACCAATGGCTGAAGCATATTTCCATCTCGGATAACGTTTCCAATCAGCGGCTTGAGTTATCACGAAAGTCACAACCAAACAGGCGACACCTATCCACTATACTCACCGGAACAGCCAAGGCCTTCGTACTTCGTTGCCACTCCACTGCTTGATCGTTATGTGGGTTTATCCAGCTGTTGGTGGTCTCGGTACGTAATGCCCTGTGTGGTAAATGCTCAAATTGCATGCAGATTACGTGATCCAAACATCACAGACTGTATACATTAAACAGTTGACCGATTGATCGCCGCTTCCAAAGGTTCCGAAATACATGGTGGCAACCGGTCGCATTGCTCATGTGATCGTCCTGCTTGCTGTGAGCTAATTGGTTTATCCAACGATGATCATACACCGCGAGTCTGTTGATATTTTTCTTGCAAGCAGACAACATTTCCGTACCACAGAGCAAAACAAAATCAACATAGTGATTATATATCTTTTGTTTTAGTGACAACCGGACGTCTTTTCGATGCTACAGATGACAGATTGGCATTGGCAATTCGTGCTTTTGCTATTCTCACTGATATTGCATCAGCAATGTTATATATATATATATACGTGTATAGATAATGTACACTATATACATATATATATATATATATATTATATGACGAGACGGTGCCATCTGTGTACACGAAAGTGTTCACAGTGTCAGTCTAATAGCCTGTATTAATGAACGTAGAAATGTCTTAGTATCGAGGCAGCATATTGCAGTTTGAAGGTGTGGAGCACCTTCCCTAAAAACCATTCCGGTCATTCATCTTCTTTAGCATGAGTTGAATGCCTTCGATAGATAACTTAAGTAAGACAATATCATCTGCATACTCCATGTCGGTCACCCAAGCGCCAGCAAGTTGTTCAACTGGAGAATCTTATTGGATCCCTCAAGCGTACTTTGCAGAATGCCGTCCATGACAACTGAACAAGAATTGAACAAGAAAAAGAACAAGAGGAAAATCGGATACTCTTGACGAACGCGATGAACAGTCGAGACAACTGTCCATTAACTCTCATCCTGCTTGCAGAGTGAGTATACATTGATCTCAACGGAATCACATATTTCCCGGGTACTCCCTTCCAAAGAAGACAGTTCTGAAGGACACCGCGAGCATCCAAATCGACAGCAGCCTTTAGATCGAAAAACCAAAAATCACGGTCGTCACTGCGAGTGCCGATGTTCAAAGGTCCATCGAAAGACCCTCGACTGGACCGGATTCTTGTCTGTTCTTCACGTATCTGACTTTCTCTTGGTCTAACAAACCGTCGCAATGTAAGTGAATAATATAAGTATTTTACTTGAACGAAAAAGACACTAGACTGATGCCTCTGTGATTGTTACGTAGACTTCAAATTCCCTTTTTTAAAACGGGGATTACTGTTGATATGCACTTATCACAAGGTGCCTATTCAGTTCCCCAAATTTCCTACAGAAGTTTCGTCAATTCTGATAACAGTCTCTCCCTACCATCCTTAAAGAGAGATGAAGAGTGGAGATCTGGTCCAAGAGCCTTGTTACGTTATAAGACCACTTCTGCTTCCTTCGGAGGACCGTGTGGAACGCCATAACTGACCATTCGAGTCTCGTCATCCACATAGTCTGGTTGAGGCCAGCCGAAGTGTTCAGCCCACTTGTCAAGTTAGCACGATTGGCTGGTGATATGTGAACTATCTTTTTCACATATGATCTCACACTGACTCGACGGTCAGTAAAATCATGGACCACACAAAATAGGTTTCTGCTGTTCGCAACTAAAAAGGCTCGTTTAATCTCTTTCGACCATTGCTCCAAGTGATTCTCACGGTCTTCGCACAAGCTTATAATCAGCTTGCGTTTAAGTTCCGAACCAAGTGGGATCGAGTGACGCTTGTTCATCAGGTTTATCGACGTTACAGAGATCCAATTTTGTTACAACTGTTTGGTTCCTTCGGAACATAACTCTTCATAACATGCTCTCGCATCTACTACAATTTATTCCCGGTGTTCGGTAGGTTCTCTCACCTGATGCGAACTAGGCAATTTGTTCACCGATGCTTCCTGGTAAGCTTACTTTACACTCTCTTTGACCGAATGCCAGTTAAGTATGTTGCATTCACGAATGTATGTTCTCTGGGCAAATGACAGAACACAACGGGCGCGCACAACATCATGGTCCGAGTCCAGGTGGTTACTCCAAAATGTGCGACAAAATGGCGTCACCTGTAACTTTTTCCTGGTTGATCGATTTATGTCAATGACTGTGGTTCACAGGGATGTTTCCGTGCGACTCAACGCTCCCTTGACATATTGATCAGGCTTATTCATTAAGTCACTCTGGATGGTTGTGCTAACAGACTTCGGTCGTGTTAATTAAAACTGTCAGATAGGTCGCGAGAGAGCAGTCTAATTTTCAACAGATGCACTCGTAGTTTTAACCTCTTGGTTCACCCAATTGAACGCAAACTGTGGATATAAATGCGGATGTTGAGCATTCTATATTTCCAGGACTGGGCGAAACCAGCGTTGTCGAACACTTATCAAAATAGGCTCTACAAACGGTCTCACACAGTTAGACAGCTTGACAACAAACACTGGGAAGGAGCCGGTGTCATCGATCCCCAAGCACCCTCCGATGGGACAGTATGTGAGTGATTCAACTACGTCATCTCGTTTTCTCTTCTGAGCTCGAAAGATTGTTAGCTACAGTATACCCGAAACAGTTGCACTCTGACGCCACCACACCGTCTTGTGGATATAGCATCAACTGCTTGTGACATTTATGCTTCTCTAGTAACAGCCGAATCAGTTGTAAACGTTGCTCTTTTTTAGTTGTGTTGTGGTTTGGAATTCCTTACATTCAACTCATCTACTGTAAACATCAATAGAAATGTGGCAAAATTTGCTCGAGCATGAATCGTGTAATGTTTGCCTCTTGTCTGTTCTATTCAGACGACTGGACTGTTCGCAGAGTAATACTTTTTCATTGTTTTATATGTCAGCAGTAGGTATATGGGGTGAATAAATGACATTTGGAAACAGTTGCTGGCGTGCAACCATATCTGCGTTGAACATTGCAACACTTTGAAGCAACTTTCTGATAGGTATGCGCGGTTGACGACAGGATATCTAGTATGGACTATCTTTCAGGTGTATGTCGATAGAGTAGATGTAAACGACAAAATGCCTAGATGCAATCGATTCTGCAACGTTTCCCATGAAATGCTAAATGACGCGTAGACAGTTCGGCTTCTGGAAGTCGATAACATGTTGGACCGATTACCTTGGTACTGTATATAACGCATTCAACGGGATAAAGGTTATAACAAACTTCAAGTGTTCCAATTCAGAGGGAGTATAGCCATACTAAATACCAAGTAGGTTGCGCAGGTTTAGGGTCACAGTCAGCGAATCGTCCGTATAGGTTAGCAAGCAAATGCAAAACCGGCAAGTTAGTTTTTCTGGACGATGTAAGAATGTGAGCTAAGTAAGTATAGATTAGCCAGTAGAAAATAACGTAATTGAAGGGGTTGAGAATTGGCAGGCAAGCATTTATACTATGGTGTCTTGGTCCCTGTAGTGGCTGGGCGAAGCCAAATACGCATTATCTAGATCTGAAAAACTACGTGTGCGTAATGGACGTTTGTTTTGGGAACGTCACCAAGAGAAGTAGGGGTGACAGATCACCAGCGCAAGCATGGTAACCATGATAGATCACCAAGGGGAATTTGAAAGCCACTGCTTGAATTGTAATGGAATCGAGGGTTTGGTACAGAATACACAACACGGATTGGGAAGGCCTGTAATGTATGGTTTGCTGAACAAATAAAGCTAGCTCCTCTGAATAAGTAATCTTCCTGGGTCCCATGATTCTTCTAGTGGGCAGCCATTGAACAGTTCCTCTTAAATTCGGGTCATTTTTAAGATAAAGGAGACACCTGTGTTTTTCAAATGTAGGCAGATTGTAAAGCTAAACCTTCTGTAGTGTTCTTCAGGATGGAAGATTTCACAAATGTGGCAGGTCGTAACGCTTTTTTCGGTGCCGGCTGTGATGGGCGATTTGGCGTCGCTCAAAATGTTTTGCTGTTACTGTTTTAACTAAGTATCACGAGTTCACTGTTACATTTTGTCCATATTGCTTTAACATTTGTAAGGTGCTTTCCTCATCGTAAACAGTAGGATGAGCAGTGTTCTTGGCTGGCTTCTTTCTGGCTGTTTTTCGACGTGGAGTCTTTTGTGAAGGTGTTTCAGAGCGACCATGATTTTTTCCAGATCACTCGGTTTTATTGTCTACTTGTTTACAACTTACTTGCAGTGCTCGGCAGAGGTTTTAGTCAACGACGATTGGATCTGAGATGATTGTTAGTCAATCATCATTGAGATGTGTGATGGTTCCAGAAATAGAGAAATGTATTCGTTAACTTAGCTCAATCCCAGAGCTAGCTTCGACGCAGTAGTAATAACCGAACCAAGCAAAGCAGGTATTCTCTCTCGAGCATTATTTTGCAGCTTGTCAACAGTGTAATAAAACAACAGTAATGAGAAATAGCTTTAGTGACAATAACCACAAGATGTTTGCATCCAAGTCGAAAACTAACAGAACTTGTCTGTGTACACGTTTTATGATTACAGCTTATCACATCTCCCTTCTGCCGGACGTCTTTCTTCGATGACGGTTTCCAATGGAACTTTCACCATCGCCTAACTTCTGATTTTCTATCCACTCTTGGCTTTTTCAGAATCTAATGTTCACTTATTCTCATATCTTACTAAACAAGTTTGTTTCTGCGGTTTATCATTGTTCAATGACCGATGTTGTGTTGCTCTGCCGAAGGGCACTTCGGTACGATGCGCGGTTTAATTGATCAGGTATATACTCTAAAAGTCGGCATCCGATACGTGTGAGCTTGGCGAAACGAACAATGGAAGCTTGGCTAACCCGTGACAGTCAAGTTAACGGAGGCTTCTGTGTTACTATTCGCTAGGTCTTAGTTGTATTGTCACGGTAGCAAACGCTTTGTAATCCTACGGTGGAATTTTTTTACTAGCTTGAATGAGGATATTCCTTATTACGCAACCTATTGGTGCGAAAAACTTGCTGTGCTGACACCTTGTTTCATCTGACTTAAATGTTTAGTTTCAAAGATTTTGCAGAACTGTGGCCACATAAATTCCAAAACAAAACTAACGGGATTACACCGCGTCGATGGTTAATGTTGTGCAATCGGAAACTGGCTTCTCTGATTTCCACGAAACTGAACGATGATTGGATAACACAGCTTGGCCGGTTAGCCGAAATCAAACACGAAGCTGAGTCGCCAGATTTTTTGAACAAGGCGATGCAGGTATGATTATTACTTTAACACGCCTTTTCGACTGTAAATTGGTTTGAATATATATTCGCTTTTTGTCTTAACCATAACAGATGAACTCTTTTATGACCAAACTGAGTACTCCGCGAACCTCATGACATGACCGTCTGGTTGTTATGCTGTGCATCGTCTGATGTGAATTTCACTTTTGTTTTCTCCAAGGAATATAGCGGTTGCCGTCGTTTCAACACTCCCGGCGCTGATTCATTCAATCAGTAGTAGAAGTAGTAGGGAAAACGGACGTTAGTACTTCCGAACCATAAACGGAACGGATATGTGCATTGTGCTAATGTTCATTTTTAAATAATTCCTTGGTTAAGCCACAACACGTTTCAGCCATTGCAGCACACGCAATCCTCAACCAACATCAAGTTGACTTCGATCATCCGACTGTGCTTAAATGTGGTTTCCGTAACCACAAAGAGCGGTTATTGACAGAGGCCTTGCTGATCGCTAATACACCACAGGCAGTGAACCGATCAGAGGGTTTGGAATTCAGTTGTTTGGCGCCATCTCCTGGGTGAACAATAGTGACACCACGTGGGAGACGTTTGCGGCATGTCTGTCACCCATCCCTATCCCAGACAGTCTATACGCACGCAGATTAAAACGTATACAGAACCACACATACACACACACACACACATTCACTCTCTATGCTTATCCGCACCTGGGGATCTTCATGTGGTGACCTCTGGTAACCGTGACCCCTTACATGCTACTGGTAGCCTGTCTACACACCGCAGGTGAAACACACATCATCACCATCATAACAGCCATGAGCCTGACCAAAAGGTACTGTGACTCGGGCTGCCGTTCACCTCAACAGTGACGTGGAATATCCTAGAAAAAAACGTTACTAAGAAGTTTAAAAATTATTAAAACAAGAGTAAGCAGAAGAACTAGAAATTGTGTGGATACAGGCATGCCATTGACTGCGACACATCGCCATCTCGGATAGCTTCTCTAACCAGCGGTTTGAGTGATCACGAGGACCCCAGCCAGGCAGGCGACACCTACCCACTTTGCTCAATGGAGCAGTCAAGGTCTTCATGTGTCAGTTGTTCACTGCCTAATCTGAAGCTTGTACATTGTAAATTTTCTGATTTAAATCGCTTGATAAACACTCTCCGAGAGGGTCAAAACGTTGTGAAATCGATAACTCTTGGTGTTTTACTCGTTGTGTCTTAACCAAGGGCAAACGGACGTGTCTGTAATACTTATTCGAGTGTTTCATGTTGTGTTAGCTGACAGTCGACTTGTTATCGACCTGAGAGCAATTCGGGTTGCAGTGTTATCACAAGTTGATAATGTTGTGTGTGAATTGTTGAGGGCTATTTAGCTTTCATCTGACGAGTGCTGGGTTCCTTTTAAGAAGA
The DNA here is from genome assembly GCA_014338405.1 of Paragonimus skrjabini miyazakii. NCBI lineage: Eukaryota > Metazoa > Platyhelminthes > Trematoda > Plagiorchiida > Troglotrematidae > Paragonimus > Paragonimus skrjabini miyazakii. The sequence continues at coordinate 13,758 of JTDE01021257.1, read as the reverse complement.
TCTTTCAGTACGATTACTGAGCATTCAGCACTTTTTAAACTTAAACTATTTCTCTGTGTAACCCTGTCACCTAACTTCACTTCCAATGTTGCCTACTACCTGCAACCAGTTGTGTCAGCTATTTTCTGTATCATTATTATTTCTGCGTGATCCAACACTAGGTCAAAACTTTTAACAAACGAAGACTGGCGCAACTTATTCGAGAAGATTATGGTATTGAAGTGGATCCAAAGTCCATATTTGATGTGCAGGTAATACATTTTGATCTGTTACTTCTTATCCTGTGCTTGACAAGTTTTATATAACCCTACTGAGGTCTCTGGGGCGTATTATTGACCATTTTGAACATTGTTTGAATCGCCATATATCAGCAATTTACTAGTTAGCCTTCTTGTCAATCACATCTGCCTTATTGAGTCAAAATTCTTCTACACTCAGCCGCTCCTGAAATGAGAAAATGGATTTTCACTGAAAAGACTCTAAGAAACCAAATATTTTGAATTATGTTGTGTTAACCTAAGATCCAGGTTTTTAGTTTGGAGTTTGGTTGCCCGAAAAACACATTGCACATTTGTTTTAACCACTCGAATCGACGCAGTCTTTTCGTTAAAGTTTGTGAATTGCGGCGGATGCCTGATCTTGTGGAGGACCTTAGTGTTATTAGCGTAATTATATTTTGTGCATCAACCCAAATTATACTGGCCAGTCGAACATCTGTAGTTATGACGCAGTCATCAGGATAAACCTGTCAGGTCCCACCATATGTCTCAAAGTTAACGGGCAACTGTGCGAACACATCCAGTGGTACACTGATGGTCTCACTAAACGTCATATGGGTCATCAGGGCCTTCCTGTCAGAACGAGACTGGACCTTGACGCGGTGTGACAGGTTGCGCATCTCGATGACCTATTGGGCTAAACTGGACAGTGTGGCCACCACACCGACAGAGTCACTCATACCAAGCAGGCCAATAGGTAGAGGTCTGACCAACCGGTCTCCTAGTCCTCCAGATTGGGGATTGGAAAAAGGTTGGCATCTTTTTCGGAAAAAATGTACCAGTTCTGGTACACTACCACCCACCCGCTGCCTTGCGGTATAGGCTTTTGAGCCAAAGGCTTTGGTTGAGAACCCTAATCATTCTCCTGTCCAGGTCTGGGCGCCCTAACAATATTTCAGCCCACACACAACCATGAATAATCACAACACAAGTAATTCCATACTGCATCGGCCGTCTCGCAGTATAAACCGGGTCGCCCTATCTACTGCACGCAGCAGGGTGGATAGGCGAAAACATGTAACTGCTGACGCCTCTCCCACTGTCCTATCAAATTTAGTTCTCTGGCTCCTCCCCACCTCCATTTCTGATAGTTACTCCACAGGTCCCACAACAGATATGGCTAACCGTGGTATCACTGGGCCGGTAAGTTCCGTCTCATACCATTCAGCTTCAGGCCTCCCTCGTCTCTTGCATAGACCTACAGTGCGAATTAACATGAGTGCCCTCAACGTTCGCACGCTTAAACGGATAGGTTAACAGTCCGCTCTCGCACGAACGTTATACTCGTTGCATGTCGATGTCTGCTGTATCTCGGAAACTGGAATCCAAGACAGTAGTCAACGTATGGAATTAACAGCACCCGCACTGTTTACCCGATACTAGTTATACACTTCGGGTGACTTCACAGCCGCTGTTACAGGTCAGGCTAGAGTAGGTATAGTCCTTAACCCGACGGTCACAAGCGCACTGATAAATCGGATTCCTGTTAACAGAAGACTTTGTGCCGTCCACTTGGCAGGTTCTGTTAAAGTCAGCTCTAAACGCAGGTTAGGGATCACGTCACATCGGTCAGATAATGGCGGGCGATTGTTGCAGCTGTGCGCTGAGCATAAACTATTTTTAGCCGGCACTAGTTTTAGACATCGTGTACGTGATTATTATACTTGGCGCCCCCTTCTCCGAATCAGACCTGGTCTCGTATACACCACATAGCTGTTAGTTGTAGATGGCGTAGTTCCATTCAAGACTGTCGTTCTTACTGGAGCACACATCTGATCATGCGTTGGTACATTGTCGTTTTGTTCTTACTTTTGCTGGGCAACGACCTCACCAACAGCAACGACTGGCTGTTGAGAAATTGGCTTTACCATGGTAAAGCATAATCACCAAACTTGCTTAGAAAGGTGCCTTAATGATAATCATTCCGAAGATCTGAATAGCTGCTGGACTCAGATCTCACAGGCTATTCAGAAAGCAGGTACTGTAGCATGCAACACAGAGGTACATAAGTTCAGCAAACATTGGATCTCAGAGAAATCTCCGGAGTTGTTAGAAGCCAGACGGAAGGTTCCTCTCGACAGTTCAAATGATAAGTCTGAAAAGGGTTATCCGTAGGAAACTGAGACGTAGTCTATAGGCTGATCGTCAGGCTTGGTTAGTGGAAAATTTAAGGAAGTGGAGATCGCTTTTGCCTCAGGGAACATCGGGAAACTCTTTAAGCTAATCCGTGCCCCTGGTTCCAGGCGACTGTCTGTCAGTGAAGCTATCAGCGACGCAGATGGCATACTAATCTATAATTTGTTCAGAAGGTTAGAGCAGTGGGCGGAACACTCTGAAGGTCATTTTATCAAGTCTCCCGCTTCTCTCGTGCTGCCACCACAAACTTATGGTGTAACGCTCTGGTCGGTAGATTTAGAACCACCCACTGAGACTGAGGTTCGCAAATGCATCTCGGCTCTCAGTCGTATTTAGGCCGCTGATACACATGATCTCGTGCCGGCACTTTTTAAAGAATGTGGAGAGGTGTTAGTTGAGGTCTTGATTCGGCTGTTTCAACTTGTGTGGATGACGGAGACCATCGCT
>JTDE01021256.1:0-21071 GCA_014338405.1 Paragonimus skrjabini miyazakii | reverse complement strand
TTATTGATTATCGATTAGTTCGATTCAGTTGGTTTAAACGTTGGCTGTACACGTGAAGTTGATGAAAGTGAAAAGTGTGTATAACAATCAGAATTTTGAAATAGAAAATAGTGTGGAAAACGTTACAAGATTAAACTTGATTTTGACCTTGAACCGTGGTTTGACCTTGATGATCCGCGTTATTTGAAAGTGAAATTGCTGAGTGAATGGAGGTTTCCGAGATGGTGAATTTTCAGGAGTATGGGAAAAAGCATACATTGTCCCCGGCATGTACAGGAACTTCGGTTCTGGGTATTAAATATGCTGGCGGAATCATAATTGCTGCTGACATGTTGGTATCGTACGGTTCTTTGGCACGATTTCTTGACGTCGAACGAGTTGCTAAAGTACACCTTATACCTCTGTGATACATTTTTTCAAGATAAATGATACTACGGTGATTGCATGCAGTGGAGATGTGGCAGATTATCAGCTACTAAAGCGCCGTATTGATGAGCAAACTCACACTGACAATTTGCTGTCAGATGGCTTTAAGCTAAGGTATTTTCTGTTTTGTTCATCTAACGTCATTTTACAGTCCACGCGCTCTTCATTGCTGGATAACTCGTGTGCTGTACAATCGAAGGAGCAAGTTAAATCCACTATGGAACTCCTATATTGTGGGTGGACGTGAGCAAGATGGAAAACCCTTCCTTGGGTTTTGTAATCTTCTGGGAGTGTGTGAGTACTGTATAACTTGTTCTTGCCAACAGCTAATCGCTAGCTCTTATACAATGTCCATTCTAATCGTTTTTAAACAAAGTGGTATCTGTGGTGATAAATTTGACACAGCACAATCTGATCCAGAGTTAATCACTTTTATGGGTCCTGTTGATTGATAAGCGGGTGCGTAGTTTGGATGCCATATCCCCCAGGTTGGTTCGGTTTGTTTCTGATGTCATCCATACATAAGTCTTCCTGAGAAGTGGTCATTGGAAAAGCTAGCATGGCGACGCTCTCTAGTCTCACAATGTCATCAAAAGCACGGTGGATTTCTGGGAGAACGAGCAAACGCTGCTTACCTTACTAATTTCTTCGGCGAGGAGTATCTACGCACAACAGTTTTTACCTAGAAGGGCTTTTGAAAACGGCTGGCGGTGTCATACCTCACTGGGTCAGCAAGAAGCTGAGGCCTCAATTCGTACAACTTATCTAGACCTCAGAGACCTATTTGGTTTGCAACAACGATGAGTGTTTCCACGAAGCCTTAAGGGAAGAGAAATTAGGTGAAGATTAGATCACCTGGGAACCGTTGGCACTCGGACTGATGAAAGTCAAGGATTTCAACAAGGACACATACGCACAGTTTTGAAGATGTAATGCGGTTTTCCTAGCTGTTCACCTAACGTACTCCAACCCATATGTATTCCTTTCAAAACCAGCAGATGCCACTGAGTTAGTGTATTCAAGCAAAGGGCGGACGTAAAATCCCGTAAAGGGTTTGGAGGGTTTAATTGTCTACAGGACAATGTCCGTTTTATCACGGTCAGTACAACATGACTCTTCTTAGCTATCTTGTCATGTTGATAAGAAGAAGGCATATGGAGTAGTCTGATTCCTAGATCTTCCTCGAGGTCCATTTTGGTAACTACGGTCTTTTGGGTCGTATATATTTTGAACTCTCCGCCAAGGGAAATGCACACACTTGTTGTTGATAGGAGAAAACACAACTCTTGTGACCATCGCCTAATAACGTCGAGGTCAGCTTGAAGATTGATGAGATCATGAGAGTTCCACATTTTATGGTCATCCGTGTATGGGAGAGAGTTGGGGGAAATTACTTCTGAGAAGTCGTTGATACAAATTAGAATTAGTAATGACCCAAGAACTAAACTCCGAAACACCCGTTGATGGATGTAGAAGAAGGGGTTATAACGTGCTCTAACCTTAAAAGTTTAACCATTTGGAATCAAAGCTATCCAACGGTTATTCTCATCCTGGACGTCATATTCCTCTAGATTATTTAGAGATGGACTGCGACCTACTCGGTCAAATGCCTTAATAAAATCAAACAAGATAGTGTGTGAAATAGGATCCTGATCCTTGTTCTTAATTAGACTGTCCATAAAGAGAAGCATGTTAGTCACACAGGACCAATTCGGCGAGAATCTATGCTGGGTTGTTGAAATAAGGTTACTTCTGAGAAGACAGTTTAATACTGCAAGCTCGAGTGGACGTTTCAGTCTCTTGTTGGAGATTTTCTCTAGAGTGATCGATCGATAGCTGGCATGCTAATGGCGGTCATGGTTTATAAATGCGAACTAAATTATCCTCCTTTCCTTCTGTTGGGATAACGTCTGCTATGTGGGTCACTCCAAAAAAACCCATGAAATGGTCTTTCGAGTACATAAGTCTTTTCCTTCAGTACCTTCAAGTTAACTTTGTCAGGACGACTACAGTGGATTGCGAGTTTCGTTAAGTGGCTCAGCGTCCTCGGATTTATCAGAATGCCATTATATCACGAATGGTTGTACGCGAATGTCAATACTACAGCAGACATCCCTGATGTGGGAGCGAACGTGCAGTGTTTTTAATAAGCTTGAGGGATATGTGCAGGATGTCCGTTTCGTGAGTAAAATCTTTGATCATTTGGAAATCCGAAACAGCTGAGCTTGCCAACATGAAAACCGTGTTGAGGTGGTTCTTAAACCACCAGCATCGGCCCGATCGATGTGAACCGGTTGCCTTTGGTCGTGTAGCTGTATTCAATAACAAAGGAAATTAAAGACCACTATTAGGTATTCATTGTGCCCAAGGGGAGTTAAAGTAGTTACTTGATCTACTTACTGACTCTCGTTAACGTATATGAAGTTTAGTAAGGAGGATATTTGTCCAGAACGGTATCTCGTGAAGTTGTTGAGTCCAAGCTCTTCGTATTATTACCAAGGATGGTTAAGTGTCGAAGTCTTCCCCGTAAAACCAGTCTCGGATTGGTCCGATCCTCCCTTGGGCGTTAATATCACTCATACCAACAGTTGGGTAAAACCGCGTGGTGGTCAACCAACAACGTGTTCACGAAATATGAAGACCCTGGCTGCTTCTTTGAGCAGAGTGGGTAAGTGTCGCCTGCCTGGATGGGGTCCTCGTGATCACTCAAACCGCTGGTTGGAGACGCTATCCGAGATGGCGATGTGTCGCGGTCAATGGCGTACCTGTATCCATACCATTTCTACTTCTGATTAATCCTGTTTTAATAATTTTCAACCTTAGTAACGTTTTCTTCTAGGATATTCCACGTCACTGTTGAGGCGAGCGGCGGCCCGAGCCATTACCTTTTGGTCAGGCTAATGGCTGTTATGATGATGATGATGAATATCACTCATAACAAGTCAGTAGGAGAAATACTGAAATGGGGTAGGGGTATCTAGGCGATTGCCGATCCATTATTCAGTACGGTATAAAAACTCACTATTCAGATAGTTGATTATCTTTAAGTATGTTTGCTGCATGTATCACTAGTTGGGCCAGGCTAGTCCCTGACTGCCAAATGAGTCGGGCTTCTGAATCATAGGTTCTAGGTGAGGTCATCTAAGCCCACTCCCTACTGCAGCACAAAACTGGCAAGCATTCGAAGTTGTTGCCCCAACAGACCAGTCCACGCGTCCTTCCCCTGCTTCTAATTTACCGCTCTTTTTGGTAAACATTGGTGTCTTTTTGCATCCTTACTTTTCGACAACCGAGTCAGCAAGCTGTTCTAGCGGGCACTTTCATGTCCGCGTTGCGTCTCCGGAACGTCGCTTCGCAATCATATCTTTGTCATTTACTTAAGTTCACCTTTGGAGGATGCTATGTATCAGTGGTTCTTCCTCGTGGCCTTTGACGACGATGAAGTCGAATCTCGTAATAAGCCTAAAGTGGAAATTGCATTGAGTTCTGTAGTGGAGCAAGGTATGTTTGACTGACTGATTGAATGGTCACTTGTTTGTCCTCAGACTTGGTGTTCCAATCGAAGTTTGTTCACGCAAACCAGAAAGAATTTTTATTTGTTATGTTTTTATATGTCCCGATGGACACCAGTCGGGGTGTTATTAAAAACGTCTCCTGTGATGCTTTTTGATCTTCTAAGACAAACTGTACGAAAACTTGTTTGCTGTTAATACAACTTAGTCGTATTGCTTGTCTCAACACAAAAGCCGTTGATGGTTTACTTGAATATCACTCTTTGCAGTTCATCCAGGGACACAAACAAATCGTATCGCCATCGACTGTCGTTAGCGCTACTCCATCAAAGAACGTCGTTCGTTTGGGTTCAGGCTCTACTGTTATTCACACCCTTTTCGTTTTATTGCTCGCTCGGAAAACGTGCGTTTGCAAACATGTTCATTTGGAAGAGCGACGAGGGCGTACAAAATGCGTCAAACAGCGCTGTTAGGTGAACCGCTCAAACCACTTCAGTGAACTTGTCCAAACTAGCATTGATCAGAAATTTCAACGGCTATATAAACATCTTACGAAGAGGTCCGACCCAAAGGAGAACTGCAGATGTGGACCTGCCGATTTAGCAGAGCAACGAATCCTCATTGATTTCGGATACGACGAAGACTGCTGTTAAATAAAATGTAAATTTGCGGTGTGTGTATATGCACCGTGAATCTTACTTTGTCGAGCTAATTGAATATATAAAAAGCACTTATCAGAAAAATGTTAGGTGCTATTTTTCCTGACTCCTGACTCAACTTGCTGTCGACAACGTGTTACTCAGATCATGGGTAGAGAGGATGGCTCAGGAATTTAAAACTTGTCCGGGCGGCTTGACAGATGGGCTGAGCACTTCGAGAAGCAGTTCAGCTTGCCTGGGACAGCTCACTTATCTGTGGATGATGGAGACTGTGGGGTTGTTTACGACGCTTCCGAAGATCCTCCGTCGAAAACCGAAGTGGTTTTGGAGCTTACATCTTTGAAGCGTGATAAAGCTCGTGGTTCAGACATCCTTCCTCCCGTTCTTCCCAAAGATGGCGGTGAGAGGTTGTCTGACTTGATCACACCTCGTCGTCCCCTATAAGAAACAGAAGGGGCGTCTGTCAACAACAGTCACTCAACAGCCATTCCCACTTTAAAAAGATACAAGTTCATCATGCAATAATCCTTGTCTCTGTCACATCCAAGGTGCTCATGGGTCACATAATGCGGCGGCTTATGAACACCCAAGGAACCAGATGAGAGAGGAGCCGACAAGTTTTTGCTGACGAGTGCGTCGATCGTACCTTCACTTTCATACAGACATCGAATCATTGATATTCGTTTTCCTTTTTCCATTAGTCGGTTTTTTAAACCCGTAAGCTGCCTTTTGATTCGACATGCTGTCTATGTTTGTCTTTCTCTCAGTGTTCTTTTGAATTACGTCAGCTTATTAAAGTGGTTTTATGTCAATTCTTAGTGCATTGTACGTCTTTAAGCAGCTATCTTGAGCGGCTCCCACCCCAACTGTTGTTAGACCTCTTCTTCGTCACCTTTGTGACCCATAACATTCTGGAGAGTGCTCCCGGAGGTGCTGAAGATCTCGGAGTGAAGCTTCTAGGTAGTGCTAAGGTGACTGTTTGTGAATGTATGAACAACACTGCTTTACTGAGTTCTTCTGTGGAGAGCACGCAAACCGTACCGAACCGTTTGAATGATATGGCTGGTCCGTATGGTGTGTGCTGTACAAATTTGAGTTGTGAAGTATTGTTACGAGACTGGATTGTCACTGACCTGATGTTTATTACTGTGGGTGGATCGGCTCATCTGCTTGGACAACGCGCTGTCATCAGCTCACCATGATGTTGACGGGATAACGAAAGCATGTAGTGCATTCGTTAGCCTTCGTCACTTGTTGCATCACAAAACAATCCATTAGTCAATTAAAAACAGTGTTTACAATGCGTGTGTGCGCTTAGTTTTGCTCTATGATTTAGCTATCCAACCGAATTGTGTGTAAGTTGCATATGGACACTTGATATTCGACCACCATTGTTTTCATCAGTTAGCCCGTATCACATGGGCTGTGTGTGTGAGCAACGCGATTCTTCGTAGACCAGTGTGTGGGAAATGTGCAAATTCTTAGCCGATAATCGAGTTAATGAAAATACAGTTTTCGTGGGTTCTCGATGAAGTGTCTGCCACGCCGCGCATTGTTCAGCGTGATCGTTGTTTGTTGGAAGTAATTACAAGGCCTCTAAGCGATGACATAATTACGGACTTGGAAGCCTTGCCCACCTCACTCATCATCACAGCAGTCATGAGCCTGGCCAAAAGGTACTGTGGTTCAGGCCACCGCTCACCTCAACAATGGCTTGGAATATCCTAGAAGAGGAAATGATTCTGAAAAGGTTGGGACAATAATAATGACAATACCAGGGAACCAGGCGGAAGAACCAGAAATGGTATGGATGCAGGTACGTCATTAATTGCCGCACTCCACCATCTCGAATAGCATTTCTAAGCAGCGATTTCATTGATCACGAGGACCCCAGCCAGGCAGGTGACACCAACCTGCGTTGCTCAGTGAAACAAGCAGTCTATATTTCGTGACTACGTTGTTGCTTGACCACCATGTGGTTTCACCCAACTGTTGATGGTCTCAGTATATGATGCCCGGTACGATAAACGCTCAGGTGGCACACGGACTACCCGGCCCAACCATCATAGTGTGTGTAACGTGATTAGTTGACCAATTGATCGTGCATTTCGAGCGTTCCGGAATACGCGCTGACTAACAGCCGTATTACTCATGCGATCAGTCCAATTGGCGTGGCTAACTGACGAAGACAACGGCGGTCATACACAGTAAGTCTCTTTATATCTTCGCTGCGAACAGACCACGTTTCTGAACCACAGTGCAAAACAAAACGCACACAAGTGTTATAAACTCTTCCTTTCAACGAAAAGGGCGTCTTTTCGACGCCACAGATGACAGGCTGGCAAAAGCAACTCGTGCCTTTGCTATCCTCGCTGATATCTCATCAGCAGTATTACAAGCTGATGAGGTAATGTTACCTAACTATGTGAAGGTCTCCACTGTGTCAAGTGGACTGCCTGCAGTGAAGAAACTGGAAGCGGGAATGCCCCAATCTTGAAACAGTACTTTGAAGGTGCGAAGCGCACTCCATGCAAATTAGCCCGACTACTCACTTTGTCCAGCATGGTCTGCGTGTCCTCGGCAGTGTCATTCGCATGCTCCAGGTCGGCCAATCTAGCTCTAGGAAGAAGCCAAACGCCAAGCTCACTGGATTCCTCAAGTGCAATTTCCAGAATGTCGTCCATGACAAAAGTGAACAATAAGGAGGAAATCGGACACCTTCGACGAACATCACTAGAAGTAATGAACGATTCGGACAGTTGTCCATAAACCCTTATCCTGGTTGCAGAGTGTATACAGCGATCTTAACAGACTCACGTGTTTCCCTGCAACTCTCTTGTAAGGAAGGCAGTTCCAGAGAACGTTACGAACAGTCGAATCGAAAACATCCTTTAAGCCTATAATGACCATGATCGTCGGCTGCCTATAGGAGTGCCGATGTCCCAAGATGTGATCAACGCACTCTCGACTGGATCGCATATCTGACTTTCTCTGGACTCACTGGACCGACGTAAAATAAAGCCAATGAGTTACTTGAACATAACAGACACTAGACTGATAACTCTGTGGTTCCCACATACAATTCGGGCTCCCTTTTTGACGCCAACAATGACTGTTGATGAGCATCAACCCTGACGCACGACTTCAGTCCCCCAAACCATCTGAGGGGGTTTCGTTTGTTCTGATATCAAACTCTACCCACCATCCTTGACAAGAGAAGGAGAGAGGAGATGTAGTCCAGATTCAGTAACTCAAGCTCCAAGGCCACTTCTGCTTCTGACGGAGGATCGTCTGGAACGCAATAACTGACCACTCAGGTCCGGTCGTCTACTGGGTTTGGTTGAGGCCTCAAAATGTTCAGTACATGTCAAGTTGAGGCGGTTGTTCGGTGATAAGTGAACCATTCTTTTCACAAGTGGTCTCACCGATTCGACAGCCAATACAACCGTGGATAAGGGAGAAAGGCTTTCTGCTAGTCCCAGATAAAAAAGGCTTCTTCCATCTCTTCCGACTATCCGAACAAGTGATACTCGTGGTCTTCACTAAACCTTTTGGTCAACCGCGCCGACTTGACAGATGGACTAAACATTTTGAAGAACAGTTCAGCTGTCCTCAACCAGATCATGTGGAAGACGTTACCCAAATGGTCAGTTATTGTGTTCCAGACGGCCCTCCGTCGGAAGCAGAAGTGGTCCTGGAGCTTAAGTTATTGACGCGTAATAAGGCTACTGGTCCAGACCTCTTCCCTCTTAACATTTTCAAGGATGGTGGGTAGAGTTTGACATAATAGCTGACGAAACCCCTCCGGATGATTTGGGAGATTGAAGAGGTACCTCATAATTGGTGCCTATCAACAGTAATTCCCGTTTTCACAAGGAGGGTTTGATGTGTATGTGACAACCACAGAGGCATCAGTTTGGTGTCTGTTGCGTCCCGGTTACTCACTGGCCTCATTTTACGTCGTCTCACTAAGTCCAGAGAACCCCAGATACGCGAAGAACAGGCGGTATTCCGATCCGGTCGGGGGTGCGTTGATCATATTTTTACCTTGCGACAGATCTGTTACAGACAGTCAATGATCGTGGTCTTTTTGGACCTAAAGGCTGCTTTCGATTCAGTTGCTTGTAACGTTCTCTGGAGCTGCCTTCTCCGTAAGGGAGTACCAGAGAAATACGTGAATCTACTGAGATCACTGTATGCCCACTCTGCAAGCTGAGTGAGAGTTTATGGACAACTGTCTCGGGCGTTCTTCACTTCTAGTGTTGTTCGTCAGGGGTGTCCGAGTTCCCCCTTCCTGTTCAATTTTGTCATGGACGACATTCTAGAGGGTGCGCTTCGGGAATACGGTGGGCTTGGTGCTGAGCTTCTTTCTGGCACTAGATTGACCGATCTGGAGTATGCGGACGACGTTGTCTTACTTAGCCCCTCTGCCGAAGACATGCAGACCGTGCTAAGCAAGGTGAGTAACCGGACTAGTTTGTATGGAATGCGCTTTGCACCTTAAAAGTGCAAAGTGCTGCTTCAAAACTGGGCACTTCAACTCCTACTTTCTTCATTGCAGGTAATCCGCTTTAGACCGAGGACAGTTTCACATATTTGGGTAGCAGTATCTCGTCAGCCTGTAGCATTGCTGATGAAATATTAGCGAGGATTGTAAAGACACGAGTCGCCTTTGCCAAACTGCGTCGTCTGTGGCGTCGAAAAGACGTTCGGTTGTCGCTGAAAGGAAGGGTATATAATGCCTGTGTACGTTCCATTTTGCTTTATGGTTCGGAAACGTGACCTATTCACAAAGTAGATATCAACAGGCTTACTGTGTGTGATTATCGTTGTCTCCGCCAATTGGCCCATATTAAGTGGGCTGATCGCGTGAGCAATATGGTAGTTTGCCGACGCGTATTCGGGAACGCTCGGGATACACGATCCACTGGTCGACTAATCACGGTGCACAGCTTGCGATGGTTAGGTCACGTCCTCCGTATGTCATCTGATCGTTTGCCGTACCGGGCATTATATACTGAGGCCACCAACAGTTGGGTAAAACCGCGTGGTGATCAATCAACAACGAAATATGGAGACCTTGATTGCTCCGTTGAGCAAAGTGGGTAGGTGTCGCCTGCCTGGATGGGGTTCTCGTGATCACTCAAACCGCTGGTTGGAGACGCTATCCGAGATGGCGATGTGTCGCAGTCAATGGCGTACCTGTATCCATACCATTTCCGCTTCTTCCTAATAGTCTTCTCTCAATAATTTTCAACCATCTTAGTAACGTTTTTCTAGGATATTCCACGTCACCGTTGAAGTGAACGGCGGCCCGAGCCACAGTACCTTTTGGTCAGGCTCATGGCTGCTATGATGTTGGTGATGGTCGTCATCATATTCAGAACCAAGCGGAATTAAGCGACCCTTGTTCATGAAACTTATGAACGTGGCAGAAATCCACTCCTGTCACAAGTGCACACCTGTTTCGGAACACACTTCTTCACAGCATGTTTTCACAGTTGCTGCCATTCGTCTCAGTGTACGTTAGTTTCTCTCACATGACCCAAATTGGTCGATTCGTTCATTCGTGCTTTCTGTTAAATATTCCTAACACTCATCGCTCCAATACCATTTAATTTTCTTGCATTTCACGAGTGTACGACTGTTGGACAAATGACAAAACAAAATGGACATGCACAACAGCGTGATCCGAGTCCAGGTAATTATCATCATAGGCAGCAATTCATAAGTGGCACAAACTTATGCTCAACTACCGCACAACCACGAAGGAAAAAAATCATGCCCTGTATAGGAAGAGAGAGGAAAAAACAAGGGGGCGGGAAGAGACTCAACTACCAGAAAAGGTAGCTACTTCTGTATTCAAACACTTAACAGCAAAATGTCTACACCTTGCAAACACGCAACCGAATTACAAGTGAATGTAAAGCATCATCAGCAAAACAGCTTCCTTAAGGCTTTCACTGCCTCGCGTCATTTAATGCGCTCACTTCACAGATAACTGAGCCAACCAAATACAACATTCATGTCACTGAGCTAGACTAGCCGTCGTTTCACTTATTTCCGGCCACCGACTCTGTGAGTCGGGAGGGCCCCAGCCCGGGAGACGAACCCAATCTACAATAGCCAACCCCTTCGTGAACGATTTCATTTCACCACGTCAGGTCATCATCCGTCCACCTCACACCTTACACCAGTTGGTCACAGCGTCGGCAAACAGTGCTTGGTGCGGCAGACGATTAGTTGGCATCCTTAGTACATGACCTAACCATTTAAGTCTATCCAAGTGTACGGGTTGAACGGGGGAACTCGTTTGAAATTCAGTGTCACACACTCGCTTCCTAACCTCTTCATTACTTAGTGGCTGATGTCACTAGATACGAGCGATTGAACGCAGATTTCGGTGGTCAAATGCTTGGAGACGTTCCATGTCTGAGCGGCCAAATTTTGCTGCTATAATGCAACACAGCGTTCACTGTCGCCTTACGCACGCGACCTTTAAGCATCAGAAAGATACCCTCTGTCGCCACAGATGTCTCAAACTAGCGAACGTCGCCCTAGCCTTAGAGGTACGCGCTTCTATTCCATTTCTTACACCTTCTTCTCTGCCGCTGGTACAACTTCCCATGTACACGAACCGGTCAGCAACCTCCATGACTTCATTATCTAACATCAAATCCACGTAATCACATCAATCTTGCAGAAGCACTTAGCATTTTGAGACTACAAAGCGCATTCCGAAGTATTTAGCAAAACGCTAAATAGTGTTATTTGCGCTGCTTGAAAGTTGTCAAACAGCAACGCCTTATCGTCAGCAAGGTCAGTCAGTCTTTCGCTAGGTAAGAGGTCCACGCCAACATTTTGTGACTACCACGTGCAGTCCCTCACTGTATCGTCCATCACAAAAATAAACAAAAACGGTGAAAGAAGACATAATTGACGTACGCCGCTCCTGGTGCTGAAACTGTCAGATGGTTCGCCGTAAACCCTGACATAAACTGAAGTATGGCAATAGAGCGCCGATAGTATGTTCACATATTTGATCGGCAAATCCCTGTGTTTAAGTGACTAAAAGTCCAGGTGGTTGCTGAAAAATACAACAGTCGTTAATTGAATGGAGCCACTTTTAAGTAACTGCTATACCATCGAGGTGTGTCCGTGGTGGAGAAGCACCACGACGCCTACATGTAATACAATGTCTCTTCATGTGTTGAAATGCGATACTCGAAATATACTGGCCATGAGATGCGCACAGCTGCAGCAGTCTTTCGTCAATGTCAGTGCATTATGCCCGGACACCAAACATACCTCCAGCTGCTTCTGTTCTGAAGAACGAAAACCAAGCTGAGCATTAAAATCGCCCGCTGGTCGGGTGATTTCAAAGTGTTTAGTCTGCTTCAGAAAGTCAACGAGGGAGTCGTAGAAGACATGTTTAGTAGCATCCGAACAGTCGTCCATTGGAGTGTAGGCCGATTGAACAGTTATGCAACACTTTTCTGTCTTGCATTGACAGACCTTCAACGATGTACTGAGTCTGACAGCGCACAACCGACCAATCACTGGGATCCAGTCGAGTAAACATTGGTGTGCTTTGGAACTCAGTGCGATTCCCACTCCACCCTGATCACGAGATTCAGCGTCGCCGGAGACCCTGAGTAAGAAGCGCTCAGATCGGCATTTATTTAAAGGTGAGCTCAAGTAGATAGCAGTTATGGAATCGTGGACCCGCATCTCCGACACGCAGCACACATCAGGCTCTAGACCTCAGGCAGTACTTACCAGAACAGATTGCTGATTGACATGTCGGACAGTAGAGATACTGGAGATGCCAATGTTTACCAGTTATCTTGGCTTTAGAAAACAATTATCAGCCAAGAGTACAAAGAAGACGGAAAACCTGAAGGGTAAAATAAAATGAGAAAATCTTAGTGGTTGAGTAATGTCACTATCAAAAGAGCGATAACTTCTAATATTTACCAGTGGTTTGTGCCGCGGATGGGAATTGATTTGAGGGACCCAGCTCCGAATCTCTAACTCAAAAGTCTGACCTATGAGGCAACATGGCACAGGGTTTTCTCGAGGTCTCTATCCGGCTCCAATGAATCGAAAGTTTAACTCACTTGACAGTGAGAGGCTTGTCTAATTTATGAGCACAATTAATAAAACATTTATGTATGATTCTGACCACTGCGGCTCACAGTGGATGTAATCGAAGCTACATCCGGCTTTTGGATTACGCCAAATACCAAACGCAGTTTATAGGTGCTGCCTGCCGGGTTGGGAGATTCGCTACCATTCACATCGCGGGGTACTAACACTGTGACATGGCCGTTGACCACAGTAGATGGCTAGGCAGTATCCATAAAGTTGTCGACTTTTCCTTCCCATGAATTTCTACTTTGTGGTTAGTCAGTCCAATTCGTAATACCCACCGATATGTCTGAGGGCTGGAAACGATGACTATATGGTTTAAGTGGCTTTTTCCAAGAAGAAAAATAAGCTGTCGGTATTGGCTGTTATTCACATTCCAATTTAGATTCGTTTTTATAAAAAAATACATCGAATTTTGGCTTTTTTTATTTTTGGGATGCATGGTTTGAGATAATTTCTTGTCCACCCAGGAAATGTCCTAACAACCAGTGAACATTGTTGTCCTGCCAAGTGTACACACAGACAGCATGCACGCGTCTGTACGGCGGGCCCGTTTGCATGGTTCACTATTCGTGACGCCAGTCCGTCCGTTACTTTGCATTTGCTCGCGTTTGACTGGATTTAGTCATGACCTCCTTGGCTGGATAGTTGATTCCTATCTTGCTTGCGCTTGTACGTTAGCATTGCGCATTTTACCGGTCCACTATACAGCCGTTCCTGCTTGCTGACCCCTACAGTCTCCACCGTGTATTTATCCTTCTTGCCACTGCTGCCTAATTGTACTCGACTTCTACATAGTTGAACGACTGGCGTGTTACTGTTGAGGTAGCATCCTTCATCATGTGAACTGCTGTAAACTCTTCCAGGTGAGGTGCTTCAAACGGCAGGCAAACTGGACCGCCCGAGCTTTTAAGTGCAATTTACAACCCTACTAAGTTTTCTTTAGTGAGCTTATGATCTCAAGTCCACTCCAGTTTCCCCCCCTGAGATGAGACATCTAATACCTCAAGGCGTCTGGTCCAGTTGCGCTTCATTCGGTCTTCTTCAAAGGTAGTTTTTCTGGTCCGATTCGACAGTCGGTCATTTTGTTACTGAAGACATCCTAACTTACAGGTTGTGCTGTGGTCATCTTTAACCTCGTAAACTGTGCGGAACTTATCGAGAGATGTATGCTCTCGACCACATTGAGATTGCTGACCACTGTATTCCTACGATGGCTTCATAAGATACCATTGACTCCTTACATAAGGTTCAACGGACAAAGCTCTTCTGTGGTTACACAGGCTGCCAAGAATGACACTGAATCGGAGTCAATGGTGTCCCCATTGTAATATCTTGATATCTTTTAAACTCATACACAGGCTTTTGTACTGCCCTATTGTTAGCTACAAATTGCGTTATGTTGGTTGTGTCGATTATATCGCTCTAATCTGTGACGATTCATAGTCAGTTAATAATGCTTTAGTCAGGTTGGATATATCAATTTGATTGTTGGAACATAAGGCAAATCGTTATGTTGTTCGCATCTTTTTGTAGAATGCTTCATTACTTAAGAGCGCAAAGTGCCAGTCCAAGATTTATGGAGGTATGTGCGTGTGCTCATCTTGATAATAGTGTGTTAAAGATAGTGAATAAGTTTGTGTAACGGGGTAGTTGCGTAATTGTTCACACCAAAAGTAACATTTTTTTGTCCGTTGTATCAACGGTTGTGGAAGACTCCACAAATTCAAATGTATATTTCAAATTATATCCAACTATTTTGTCCAAAATACCTACTAACCACTGTGCTGTTGCATCGTAGGGAAAGTTACACATGCGAAGTATTGGCCTGAGTGGTACTCCATTCCGGTGTATCAAGGCAAGCGACATGGCCGCGGGATTCGAGATGTCGTCAGACGAATACGGTCAAGTACACAGGAGCCAATGTTTTATTATGCGTAGGGTCATTGAGAACCTCTTTACTTGTCAACGTCATATCTACTAGGCTTCATCCTGAAATTTCGTTCTCTCCTACAAGTTACTCATTTTGGCAACATAGTCGACTTTGTTCAACAAAACAGCTCCTGCTTCTTTATGGGTTTTAATATCATAATAGAGTGATCGTTTTCCAATGCACTAAGTTTCTCCAAGTTGCACTTTGTTAACAATCCATGGAATGGTTTTCATAGTGATTTTGTTAATTAGATTCCTTTTTCTCACTATTCGGGGTTTATTTTTTGTTTTCTACATTCAATCCTGCTTTATGTTATGCTTTACTCCACAACCTTATAACAGTCAGTCAACATTATCGTCTTTTTTAGCGTGTCCGTGAAACCTAATAGATTCGTCTTTCTCTATGCTCATATTTGTCGGCTTGTTCTCTTATCTCACACTTAACCATGATATGACACTAGTATTATGTCTTCAGTTTTTGTTAAGCTGGCTATCGGTCTTATTCGGTGTTTTCAGGACTGTTGATAAAGAACATTTACATGAGTGCATTAAAGATACTTCCCACGGAATCGTTCAATTTACACGGACCAGTTTGGTTGATCACCGGCTTAACATTGCTCTTATTTTCATTTCCGGCCTTACCGAATGCTGTTTGGGATTTTAAAGCCTGACAATATTCAGCCCAAGTTTGACTCATTATGTTGCATGATGATGCACACCAACTTGCTTTTTGGGTTAACAGCCTAATGCAGTTTGTCGTCGAATTATAAAGATGAAGATGTTTCGTTTCTCTTAAGATTATGAAATGATCGATCGGTGCATCGAAAGTGCTTCTTTCTATCCTTTGGTTCACTCCCTTTTCTCAACTGTTCGAAACGTAGATCAGATAACACGGTGGTTCTGTCGTATAACTCAAAACATGGAATTGCTGGTCCTGTTCACTTTAGTACAACTTGGATGTGCTTAGTTGGCATTTCTGAGGCGTCGTATTCAAGTAGAGAAAACAGTTTATTGACATGTACACTGAAGACTGATTTCACTTAAGCTAATCACCGTTTTTGTGGGCAACTGTTGAAATGAAAATCAGCGAAGTTACATTTCGGAATTTTTGACGACAATAGTTCATGCCTTTCACATATACTACAGTCAGTCACATATTGGTTATATAGTTTCAGGTTGCCGGACTTAATTAATTGAAAAATTTGAGATTATCGAAGCTCAAACGTAAGAGTCCATTTTAATACTCGGTATAATTAATCGTACACAGTCATATCATATTCGACATAAGAAGACTGACATACCTCACAATTTTCGGTTGCATGGGTGAAATCTACTGTAGTAACTGGCACCATGATTTGGCTAATCGACTATCTATGTGTAGCAGAGAAATTTTCACGCTTTTCTCTATGTTGATAAGTAACCCGACAATCCTTTCAGTTTCTCGCAAATTGTGGTATCTTGTACTCTTTACCTTTAAAATCGCTAGAGTTAACACTACGCGAATATAAAAATAGTCATCAATCGTTATTCGTATTCAGAGCATAATCCACGTACTTGACGATTTCTAATAAAATATCACTTGTTCGTATAACTGAAGGATTCTCGTTGTTTGTGGATCAACTTTTGCATCACACCTTGCTAGTTGTTTGATGAGAATGCTTTGGTCAGGGTTATTTGTCACTCTTCTGCTGAATATATTTGTGTTATATGTTTTTGCCTGTTTTTAGGTGTCACGTTTGTCTTCTTTCGACCTGTTAATGAATACGATTTATATCTCAGCAAAATGTGGGCTGCTCGTAAAAAGTATTATCTATCACAATAAGATTAACGCTCATATGCGTTTCCATGACTAGCACGTCTTGTTACTTGCTTCTTGTTAATCGTCACGTCTATATTAAATTTGTCGTTTAGCCTACATGGATGACTGTCTAGCTACTGGATTCGGATCCTATTTGGCTATTCCATTGCTTCGACAACGTCTCGAGGACATTGCAGGGGGCGATCCGAACAAGTTAAGCGAGAATGATGCCGTCCAAGCTGTTACAGATGCAATGCGTCAGTTGTATTTCCGTGACTGTCGGTGAGTGAATAGGTTTTGCATTGTCCAAAAATTGATAGGTTGTATCCGCAACGGTTTTGGGGCCGAAACACACCTAGTTCTGTCTTTCTTAAATAACCCGCCTTTCACCTTGAATCTAGCGGACTTGAATCATTTTTTCTTTATGCATTTCTAATACTCAGCCTTTATGTGGCGAAGCATACTGGACAATCCGGCCCCCGCAATCCGTAAACGTCCCGTTTTTTCTTGTGTGCTATCCAGCCTTCCAACTTTCGAATGAGTATGAAACAACAATCACACGATTTTCCGGTATGTGCTCTAAACGAACTGATCACAGCATCTTTGTAGTGATCGGCTACGGACACACATCTGCCGCTATGTTTTATTCAAGTACACTGCCTAAGTTTTAGAACGTTCTCGACCCACAAGAAAGCGATGGATATAACAATTTGCTGAAAATAACGAAAGCGTAGCTTCGTCTGTCGATTAACCACTTCGACAGTAGGCTTCTGGAGTACATTCTAGAAAGTGCATTAACATTTTATGAACAGTTTAAATATCCGGAAGCAAAATATATCTCACCTTGTCTGTGAACGTATTTTTTGTTGTAAAAAGGTTGTGTATTGTGTACTCTGTCTCAAATTATAGTTTGATCCAGTTGATCACCGTAAATTTTGAACGATTTCTTTTAGTAATGATGATTTTTCCTGTTCCTCTTTTACATTTCGCATTTGTGGTGTATATATGTATATATATATATTTGAAACGTCACAATAAATCGTTCACTACACAGTGTGCCCCCCTTTAAGTACTTTATATATATTATATATATATATATATGGTTCGTGAAAATTACAAATTAGCCTGTTTGAACATGTTTACGGCTTGCTATTTCATTTTTTCTGTTCAACATGGTGTACGCTGGAGAACGAGTTACTTAACCATTGATCCATATGACTGTTCTTAGCCATGATTACGCTTAACGGAACTAATGGTTCATGTCGACCCCATGTGGTAGATTGTTGTGTAAATTCGCACCTGTCCGGTATCTTAAGGCTTCACAAGTATAGGTTAAGCGTTGAAAAGTGCAACTTTAAAGGCAAACGGTTGGACGGTTACAATTGCCTTGAAGGACAAGTGGAAGTGACGCCATTAGCATTTGCCCATCCTGTTACATTTCAGAGGTTTTACTAACTTGGGATTTGGATGCATGCTACCATTGTTAATAAGAATTTAACGTCAATCACAGTTGGTTGCAACTTTTGTGTTCCTGTTGACTTTTCTGCCAATCTTCTTCCAAAACAAGCGTTGCGCTCAAATTTCTCTGTTGGTAAAGCACTGTTGGTGAGCTTTAACAAGAGAAAAATGGCATTGTAGTGCTCCTTTTTGTAAGAGGCTAGCTGAACAGTTGATGGGAATGCAAAAGTGGCGATCAACTTTAATTTTCGTCCAATTTATTATCCGGCAACCTTTATTGGTCACCAATAATCAAGTACCACCAAACAAGTTTGATGATTCTTGTGTTTTCAACTTGAAGAGAAATTTTAGTCTCAGGGTAATCGATTTGGGTTAATGGGACTGTTACTATGAAGCTATCGGACAAACTGATAATCACTCAAGTGCGAGTTTGGCCGTACGTTTGCATCCGATAAATCGACCATGCGAAGTCAATGGTACAATGATCGGCACGGTTGTCTTATAAGGACTTCGCCGAGACTCAGATCCATGCCGTTTCAAAGATATGCACCATTGAGGAATTCTATGATGAGAGCAACTTCGGTATAATGCTGCTTTTCGAAAAGGTTTAACTGAGAAGTCCATGGAAATTGGAAAACTGCTGTCACTCGCGAGTGGTGCTCAGTTCATGCTATCCAAAAATCCCTTGCTGCTCACCAGTTATTTATGTTATTAGTTTCCGTCTACTTAAAACGTTTGAGTAGCGTAATAAGAGTGGCAGTGGAAAGCCTCAACAGTTCTGGTGGTGGTTCTTGTTTCACGGTTTGCCAAACGCCATCCATGATGTGTACCATACTTACGTACAATTCGTATTCACCTTGAATTATTAGCGTGTATGTATTCATTTCAGGGCTTTCAACACGTATCAATTGGCTTTTGTTCGATCGGACGGTGTGGAGATCCGAGGACCGCTACAGTTAGAATCCGATTGGTCTATTGCAGAATATGTTGCCGGTTACGAGTGAACAGCATGCAGTTCATGCTTCTGATCAGCCTGTTTCCTCAATCAATTTTTTTTGCCAGCCTTTTATTTTCGTTTTCAACCGATTTTGGGAAGTCTACATCGGATAGCTACAGGGTGGTGTGTTCTTTGGCCTTTATGGATGGTTCTAGAAACCGCATGGGAGCATCTGTGGCATACTTTGCATATAGGCCTTTGTTTTATAATTTTCCAGTATTTTTGTGCATCACCGCGTATGCCTCAGGTAGTCCAAGGTGGTTTGATATGTTAGAACGCACGTCAACGTGGTTATCTTTTTGACGTTGTATATTATGTTTATCTGTCTTCCGAATATTTATGTAAATTATAGTTTTTACATTGTAGTGCGTTTGTTATCATGTGACATCCAAAATCACATGCGGCTATCAAAACGCAGACAGTAGCGGTAGCGATAATCACTGGCAGTAGTGTGCTTGGTGGCTGGTGTCATTATGCCTGATCCGTCAAGTATCTTCGAGGTTGTGCGTGTATCACTCCTTGAATTTAATAAGCTTCTGAGAACTGCAAAATGTTAGTGTTTTGAGAGCTTAAATGTTTGTTGAGTATATTCTCGTCAAATTCCTTGCTTTTGACCTTCTACTGATGGTTTAGACGATTCACAACGTTAACACGCTAGTCTCAGGAACACAAGGGTCATAGTACAAACTCCGGTTCGGACAAGAATATGTACTACTAATAAGATCGAAACTCAAGTCTAGCTCATCCTTACGAAATGGGTCGCTTGAAAGGCTTATCTGAATGCAAGGACTGTGATCGAATGTAAATGATGTTCAATTTGTAATTCACAATCACTGCTATCCCCAGCAATGGGGATATGCAAACCCTTCCAACTACCAGTATATCAAATGTACTGAAGATATGGCTGTTGACCTTTCCGACTAAGGTCACAGACCTTGACCTTATCTTCACAATATAGTATGGCCTTTGTAAGTGATGTTTGTGCGTCACAACCTTGTTGACTACTTGTAACTTTTAAACGAGGATTGATAACGTTGGATTACTTGTTGTGTCCGATTAATCTTGTCGGACGTAGGTTTAGAGCCAAGGTGGATGGACAGTTCTTAGACTGGCTCTGTGTCAACAGCGACATCTCCCACATATCCATCCTGGGTGCCCTGGAATTCCTTTCATTCTCTCGTTAGTTGTTGCGAGTTGAACGCCACCCACATTCGATAGAAACGTTCACATCCGGCCAAGCGCGTTAGTTGGCCTATTTCTAAAGGACGCGATATATTTGAATTTCGTTCTCATTATAACTCATCCATAGTAAGAGCGAAACTTGAGTCTTTTGCTCCCTTTAAAAGCGGGCCAACCGGAAGGCTTGTCTGAATACGAAGGTTGCAATTAACTTTGGATAATGTTCGATTTGTGGTAATCTATATCCCCAAGCTTCTGCTCGTAATTTTCTTGGATTTTCAAACCACGAATGCTACTCTATAGGGGGACAGACGTCCGACAAATTTTAGTAAACGACCTGAGTCGAAGTAACCAACTGTCCATAGACATCCTATTCATCAGACAGCGACACAATGGTTCGCCCTAATGCGAAACTGTCACACAACCATAAACAAAAAAGCAAACCTTACCCAATAAAAAGTACAACAGAAAGGAAGGGACATAACTATTTGGAAAAAGTGTCTATATTCAAACACCCAACTTCACAGTGTCTATACCTTGTGCTGAAACCTTGCTACCTTTCAAAGCAAAAGCAGAACCTGTGACACCAAGTCTTCCTCGGTTTCATTGAGTTTCCATTGGTTTTGTTATAAACAGTGCATCAGTAAAATGGTGTCGACGCTTCGGCTTTTCTGTTGGTCGGTTCGGCTCCGCTTGTAGCTCATTTGTCTTGAGGCACGACTCACTTAAACAGCCTGATTTACTCCGATGCTCCCTATGACAAAATCCGATATCACACCACCGTGCCATCCGGATTGGTCACTGCACTAACATGTCAGTTTGCCCGCGTTGTCGACATTGATTGGCCGTGTCCTTTTCCGAATCACGAATTGACTTCGTACCGTTGGGTTGGTTTAATCCAATTCCCTCACATCCCTCACTTTTTTTTAGATCATATTCCATTTCTGGTTGGTGGTAGC
>JTDE01021254.1:35519-57483 GCA_014338405.1 Paragonimus skrjabini miyazakii | reverse complement strand
CTCCAATCGATGACCCCTCGACTAGGACTTCTCTGCAAGTTGAAATCACAGAAATCATTGACTTGTTGAGCGGTATTTGATTATTGATGAGTAGTAGGGGATTTTGGTTTTTCATATAGATTGAACATCACCCACAACTGATCGCATCTTTCTCTTTCCCATCGCTCTTCCTCTACCGGTCTCTATCCTCTGTAGCTATCGTACGTTTCGGTGTCATTTCTATAGCTGTGATATACCCTTTTTCTTTCGAGTATTATTTTTCGATCGCTTCTCTCAACGCGCTTTTTTTCTCACGTCTTTTTAATTCGTCCCTGGGGAAAACGGCTTATTGTGACGTGCACTAAACCTTGTCTGAATAATATTCCATTTGCATTTGAAATACAATTAGCTAAATTCACGACCGCCTACTTTACCGGTGTGTGGATATGCTTTCTCTACCGTGTGGTTCAATCGCGTGACACTAACCTAGTCAGTAGGACAGACCTCGTAAAGACCCATTCCTTTTTATCTGCCTTATTCGGGGCCATGAAACACTCACACTCAGATGAGAATTGTTATTCATATTCCAACTAGAGATCGATATTATATGTGTAGATTTTGAAGTTGATGATGAAGTTGATGATTTTGAAGTTGATTTTGAAGTTGATGATGATATTCGGAACACAAGGGTTTCAAGACATCTATAAAAGTTTTGGCCAACACAACCAAGCCAGCGCCGTTTAACTGTGAGCAGTGAACGCCCCCATGCCGCTCAACAAAATCCTTAAGACTGCCATAGTCAGCCGGATTTCTGAGACATTTTCGCCATGCATTCTATGTGTACGGATCATACTGTTGGCTCGAAGTAGTCGTTTCAGCGTTGCTGTTTTTCGCCCTCTTGACTATGCTTACGAAACAGCTAACTCACTAGTTCTTGTCTTGAGAACGGTTGTAGTCGACAAGCCATGTCTACACCACCCCCCAAATGCGGATGGTCTAAATAAATTAAAACTTTCGGTATTCGTCGCATTCCCTGGGTTGGCCACCCACAATGAGCTGGCTGATATGTGGGAGGGTGCACGATGAGTCCACATTGCATCGTTCAGTTGCACTGTCTCAGTCAATCTGGTTTATATTAACTTGGGCTGAGCTGGATATATGAGTAAAATTTTCAACACCAGTATCTCTCACAAGTGGATCAACTGCGAAGGTTGGTCAGTGAAGTTCTGCGAATCGAAGGGCATATTCAACAATGGTCAGGTTAGTCGCTTTAACAATCACCACACAATTGAATCAGCATCATTGAGGATGAGGCACGACCACCCTGTGCGCCCAGTCATACTTAACGAAACCAAGCGTCGCGAGCGCAAGTATAACAAACTTTTGAAGAACAATTATCTAACTACCACCCTAAAATTTAGTGATGAGCACTATGAAACTCATGCTGGCGCAAGGATCGCCTATCGTGTGATGGTGTCGAAAGTTTCTGGTGGGGCCGGACTATACTGACTGAATATGTTAGGACTTCACCCACGAGGTACGTTAACGGAATGCTTTGTGTGAAGCATTCGCACTTCTAAAGCTGTGCAAAGGGTTGGCAGATCGGATTTTTAAATCGATCGAAACTGCCGATCGTCCCGCAAGCGTGGACTCGGATACGAAGTCCGGAGTCCAAAACACTTCATGGACTAATTAAATGAAGGGGTCATTCAAGGGGATAACACAAAAACAGGCGTACTAACCTATTCGGTTTAAGATGACGTGTTGTGAGAGCACGTTTATTCCTTGACGATGTCATAATGGGGATAAATGGATAAACGTACTCTCACAACATGTCATCTTGAATCTGTATAAGACCTGAGAGCTAAGAACATTGTCGTGCTGAAGCCAGATAAATCTTCCGGTGCCGTAGTTATGGATAAAGATGAGCATACTCGAAAAACGTTGTCCATACTGAACGACGAAAACAAATCCCAACGCATCGACAAAGTGGAAAAGGTGACTGATATGGAAGGCCGAATAATTCGACATCCAGATTTGTTGCTGCTGCATCGAATAATTGATGAAGGTACTTTTAAGTCTGCAAAATCCAGTGGTTCATTAACACCGAAACTGTATGGCTTACCCAAAACACACAAACCGAGTGTGCCACTCAGACCGATTCTATCTATGAGCAACGCCCCACAACACAAAACGGCTCGATGGTTGGTACAGGCTCTGACGCCATTAAAACGGAAATTTGACAAACATACCGTCAAAGACTCATTTGATTTAATTGAAGATCTTAACAAAGTCAACCTAGTAGACAAAGTCATGTGTTCAGTAGACGTTCAATCACTGTTTACGGATGTCACATTGCAGGAGACAATTGAATTTATATGCAATCTGGTCGAGACTGAAAGTTCTGACGTAAAAATTTCCATGGATATGCTTAAACTGTCTCCACTACTGCGCACGGAGAATATCAGTTTTAGTTTTCAGAGTAAGCCTTATCGGCAAATAGACGCGGTCACCATGGGGAATCCATTAGGACCGATGCTGGCGGATTTTTTCATGCTGATGGTAAAAAATCGAATGGCTCAAGACATTTCGTCGCTGCCATTGTACAAGCGTTATGCGGACGACATTCTCATGTTTGCGCAATCTTCGCAAAGGATAGATGAAATGGTAAACCGGTTCAAAGTATGTCATGCTAATCAGATGATCACCTGTGAGCTGGAAAAGAACGGAGGCCTACCGGTTTTAGACATCCATATCGGTCGCAAGGATGATGGATCAGTAAGAAGGCATGTGTATCGAAAGCCCATCTGGACTGGTCAGTACACTGCCTTCACAAGCTTTACACCAATGAAAAACAAGCGAGCGTTGATCAGAACATTGTTTACGCGTGCCAGACGCACTTGTTCATCAGAATGTTCAGCTAATGAACACCGACTGCTTACAACGTCGTTACAGAATAATGGGTATCCGCTGAAATTTATCAATAGACCTAGTCAGCAACGTGTAGCAGTAGACAACGTTTCCACGGTTGGCAAGAGGAAGGTCTACATTGAACTACCATTCAAAGGTGACAATTCTTCACTTCAAACAACACAACATCTCGTCTCCTCCATTAAGCAAGCATACAATACGGCTGAAATCGTAGTCGTTGAACGAACTCGTAAGGTACCGTTACCTTTAATAAAGGGAGAGCAAACTATTGGCGCCAACTCACACTGTATTTACAACTTTGTATGTAACTGTGGCGGAAGTTATATCGGAAGAACCGATAGGTACTCGAAGGAACATCTGCCGAAATGGGTTCAGGATGTGACTGCGCAGTCTACTTCCTTCGTCCCGGGATCGCGCAAACTTCCGGCTTCGTATATCACCGGACATATGTTGACCACCGGTCACCGGATTAATCCCGAATCGACATTCGGGATTAGAACGCGCCACGTTAATCCGCGTTTCGCTGAGGCGGTCGCGATTAGTCGTCTCAAGCCAGTATTGTGTGTACAAAAACAAATGTAAGCCTTAAACTCCCTTGGACCTAATGGTTTCGCGTTGTCCTTCTTCACCTAATTTGCTATGTTACTTCTTCACCCCCACCCCAATAGTGCCATATATATGTTCCTGGTTATCGTTGTTTGGTACTGCAGAGGCAATACGAAATGCTAGCATCTACCACTGTCCGTCTTCTTACTGTTTTGTTCACAACTATGAAGGGAACCGGCTGTTTCGAACTCATGTGTTTGTTTTTACTGACCGTTAATTGAAAACGACCTTATCGTATGTCATTTTCGAAATTCAGTGTGGCTGCTGTTGCTGTGGTCGACTGCATGTGGAAATGGATGATAAAATATTTTTTAAATTAGTTGCTTTATTTTTTGAAAATGGATTATATTGCGAATTTCAAGGCGATGTTTGAGAATCGTAAATTTCGCACTTTTTCACAGTTTGAGTAGGGCGTTTCAGAGGTACATGGAGGAGGTGGGCGTTATTTACGTTCGTGGGACGAGTCGTAGGTCGAAAACGGTTCTGAAATACGACAAGGTATGGTGGCGCGGTTCCCCGAAAACCAAGCAGATTTATTATCGTCGTACGAAGTATGAAAGGCCTAGAGGAGTGTATTCAGGGGTGTGCGATGTGTCTAGTGGGTTAACTGTAGTTGTTTTAGCAGTCCAGTCCTGGCGACTCATGTTGTAGATCATGATTGCATGTGATCTGACGAAATGCCTGTCTGGTTGTGAGCTCTTTCGAGTTAGAGCACAACTAGCCCCTCAATCGTCTGCTAGATGAGTCCCATTCTACAAATCGTGGACCCACCGCCAGTGAACTAAACAGATGTAGGAGCCTATTCTAACACAATACACCAACTGCGCAGTACGGTATAGGTCGAAAACGCCTGACTGTCGGCAAATGACTGGTAACCAACACGTATTACTGAATTACAACGGAGAAAGTAAAAGTACGGTACTTACTTAACAGTGTGCTATCACGATAATGTTGTTAAGAAACGATGGATAATGAAGTGATGAGCGTAGAAACGAAACAGATTTACAAATTAGAGAAAGGCTGACTGAAAATTAAAGTTTTTTGTAAGAATTGATACATATCATGCTGTTTCTAGGTTAGTGTTGTAACTTGCGTATACGGCCTACGAGCGCGTAAACATACAACAGAATAACGGTTGGTGAAGCGGTTGATAACGGAACGACGTTCAAAGGTTCCGAACGACTGACTACGAAACATGCACGATTAATACGTATCTTCCCGGCCAACCCAACCACTTGAGGCTAACGAACGAACAGAGAAAAAACTGGCCTCCGGACAGAGCTACTTTATGTCACTCAATCCGAAGACAACATGGTCACAAACCCGTTCGTATTTATAGGGTTTGCGACTAGCAATAAGCAAGGTCAAAAGGAATGGACCAGACGAAAGTCTAGACAGTACAGTCTAGGTGTGTAGTCGGGATGACAACAACAGTTGTCACGAAGGCGTAGGTCGATTGTGAAGACCGGAGCCGCACACAACCATGGCAAAGGTAAAGGTCACTTGTGGTCACACAATGTTTGCGGGGAACTGGCAACTTCCCCGACAGATAGCTAAACCATTTGTGCTTTGTGATACAGTGTAATGTACCCGTACTGTCGAAACGTTAAACGGCCCAAACTTATCTCAGCATTGTTGCCTCGTTATTGAGCCTTTAGAGGCTGGCTTGCTAATTACAATACGTTGTAAATAGTATCGGTAAAACCAAACATCTAATTAATATCGGAAGGATATGCAATCTAAGTGTAATCTAAATAACCGACAAATATAACAGGTGCACTTAAAGCAAGGGTTCGGACAAAGTACAGAGATATAATCCGTGGATTTGTGAGTGGAGTGTTGGGTGGAATCCTATAGATGTCAACGTAAGGATCTACAGGATGGAAACACTGTAGTCCTCGGAGCACTGTAGCTGTGTTTTGTTCGTTGGCGCTCGAGATACTCAGATGAGTTGTGTTCACATGCGTGTACGGTCTCGTTGTCTTAGCTTCGGTGAGGACACTGGGTTGAATGACGTGTCATAGGCTAATGTCCGAGATGAGGTTTGTTGTGTGCTGCTGTGTTGGTGTGCGTATGCGTAGGTGCACGTGACACTGACTGCAATGGTGTTAACAAACTGTGGGTAGGTCGTAGTCACTGCGGGAGCATACGCGTAAGAGTCACTCAGCGGTGGATGTGTGGGTATAACATTCAGGTCAAATCCCACAGTGAGTTGGTCCAGGCATATGACCTTGACCAAACAACGGTGTGCTGCTACAAGCCGAATGTCAGAAAGTCCTTTCCTGTTATCTTATTAGTAGATCGATGACATTATGGATGCAAATTTCCGCGTCACCGTGGTCGTCATGGGTAACTCGGTCAAAACTGTTGTCCACATTGGTATGCTTTGTTCTGTACGACGCTGTCCTGCGTAATGCCACGCGCAACTTGGACTGGAAGAAATATCACACTAGAGCCAGATTATGCAGGCGACCCCAAATAAGAGAAGAATGTATCATTTTAGAAAAACAGGTTACCGATACTTAAGCTTCCTCACTTAACAGACTTGCAATCTTGATAATAGTGGACACCATGAGCTATAATTGACTATAACTTCTTGAAGTAAACTCGCCTTCTAGGTCACATGAGGCATCCAGATTGAATAAATTTAAAAACGCAGTGCCATCAATCTACTCCAGTCTTCCATTACATGAGACCAAAAACTTTACCTCAGTGAGACAATACTTGGGAGTATGGTTGTTTAGATTGCGCACTTCAAGTACAGCTGATTGAATCTGTTATGTATACGAACCTGTCAATTACCACTAGAGACATGCTGCTCGACCGGCAGGTCAACATCATCGCCGCCTAAGGTAAAAAAGGAAAACCAATGGTATATAAGCCATATATTCACAAGATATGCTCACAATGTTGTCCGTGGCTTGGATTACATAAAAACATTCTCCTTAGCTATGCTGACGGCGCACGTTGTGCAGCAGCCTCCGTTATTGCAGTGTCTTCCAAGATTATGACCATTTTAAGTTCCACCGCGTTTGGGAGTGTTCTATGTAGACTGCGTGTTTGAAGCAGCCACGAAAAAATATCCGGTGGGTTAAGGTCTGGTACCGTAATCGATTCATCGTCGCCCAGATTTTTCACCTGGAAATTCTTGCAAACATAGATCATAGTGTGATGCAGCGCCAACCTGTTGAAATATGACGTGTTCATAAACTCGTATTTGTTCTAGCACTGGTACAACATTTTGCTACGATATTTGAAGATAAGAGTGATCTAGTTTGTAGGTACTTATTTTAATATTTTTTCAACCTGCAACGCTGTTATCGAAGAAGAAAAACCCGTGTTCCAACAACTAGACACGCAACGGCTCATAATTCTCAAACGTCTACAGAGCGACAGCAGTGGGTCTAAGCAATCAGACGACGCTGTACCTCCTCAAGAACCGGAAGGTTAAGAGTGGGTCTGTTAAATAACTGAAAAGTATTATTTAGCAAGTTATCCGTTGGAGTTTGCAGGACTGATAATAATACTTACAAACTGAAAGTTTAGACGTCAAGAATTAGCTGTGCCTGGTGTAAGAAAAAGTGAAGCCACTCATTAACACAGGCCGGAGTTCACTTCATAGAGGGGGAAAATATTCGCTGCAATGAAATAGTATAATAATGGAAACTGGGAGTAAAATTCATATTATGGAGGTCTCGTTTTGGCCCAACCGGGGAACTTCAGACCATAACGGGTGTGTACACCTGTCGCTTGAGCGCGTAAGATATGGTATAGCGGGCTTAGATCAGGACCTCAGGCTGGCCATTCTAACATGTTTTCCAAAAGGAAAGGGCCATATTTTCGAGACATGAAACGTATGTACAGAGCATTGCCTAAATGAGTTGTCATATTCTTCGTGAGTGCGATTTGGCAAGCGATAATACGAACGCTTCTGCTCATTTACATAGAACTTTGCAGGCTGTTTGACACTTAAACCCACATTCACAAATGCGCCCCAAACCAGCGTTCTGGACCTGTCGCTCGTGTCTTACCAAAATCACACCTTATCATGACGATGGTCTTGCCTGCATCACATTTAAACATCAAAGCTATTCAGGCTGAAAAGCATGTTACGAATAAAGATTGCACATTTCCCTTGAAATGTCTGACATATGATGCCTCAGAAACGCGCTCGGCGTGATAATGAATGAGGCGACCGATCTTTTCCCAATTTAATAGGCCTGCGAAGGACAGTTTCAAGAGGTGGAGGTATAAGGCCTCATGAGACTTCAAACATAAGCGTTAATTTTTTACCCTTGAAACCTCTTCGCTGCAATTAACTGTAGTCGAACTAGTCTGAATTTGACTCGGCTTGAGTAAACCAAAAATTGCCTAATGGTTGGTCCCAGTGATCAGTGACAAAGTGATAGACAGCGGTTTCGATCTAGGTGAGTCTCGCCAGCACCACGCTCGCCGGAAAATCGAACCCACGACTCGCGAGTAAACGGCAGATTGTAGTCCAAGCACTCATCCACTAGACCACGGAGTCACGATCACCGAGGTTGCAGGAAGGTATGTGAATTAGTTTTCTTAGCCGTTGCGCTTCCTTCCGCCCATAGGCTAAAATCGACCAGCGGTTTTGTGGTTGGTTCCCATGAGACCCAACTAGATCGAAATAGCTGTCCACCACCTGGCTGCTGGTCACTGGGACCAACCGTTTGAAAACCCTTTCTGGGACTGTGGTGCATGCTTCCTAATTTGCAGGCCAACCACAAAACGACTGATCGACTCCAGCCTATAAGCAAAAGGAAGCGCAACGGCTAAGGAAACTATAAACTGCCCCCTCTTTATTGTCATTCACAAACAGAGCTTGACGTCTGTAGAGAGTATTGGCGACACAACTTGATTCCTAAGGTTGTCAGGTGATCTCCCATGTATGCAAACACTTTAGTTTAAAGGCTGCAATGGTTCCTTTTCACACTCACCAACCTTTGCATCTCGTTATAGAATTAGAGACAACCTGCCTTCGCTGACAACTTGGAGCATTTCTCAAACAAAAAAGACTGGGTAGTTGGAGAGTTCAGATCGCACAGAGCATATGAACACTATATCCTAATGGAAAAATAAATGGCTCAAGTCAGCTAGCATTGGTTAGCTGATCCGGACCTGACATGGGACACAAATGGGGCACAAATATCGCCCTCGGGATACCACACTTTATACGCGTAAACTCAATTTCTAGCATATATTTCTTACTGACAAATAGTATGGTAGATATAAGTTAGCGGAGACCCAGCTGCAGAAACTCTGTATTTCAGCTGGGTTCGAACCAGCGACAGAAACAGCACCTCCAGGCGCAGCAAGTGATCTGCCAGCTGAGAAATCGTAAACTGATTGAGAGATCCTGTTTGGGTAGCCCGTTTCCTAAATCGTTTGGTGGATTCCACATGACACTGTGGATTGGGTGGACATCTGAGTCTAAATGTGAAATTTTCGAATTTTCGGCGTGGCCTGATAGCTGAGCTGATGAACAGTTTGCCACATCTGGGCCTACTGTTTCAGTCACTGATTCGACTCAAACCAAAGTCTGGATTATTCACAACTGGATCTCTTCCAAGTTATTCCTTAGATGACCTCTGTTGAGTAGCGATCATCTATCTCTTGACCTAACTGAGCACTAAGTCCTGAACAAGCTAAGAAATTGGGTGGAAAAGTATTAACTCAACTGGTATGAATTTGTCGTTAACAAGAGAGTTTTCGCTTCGTAACCTTGACACCGCTACAAAAGGCTCTATCGGCCAGTCAGGACATCATCCCGAAATATTCCGGCACGCAGTATGGACAACATTTATGGTAATTATTCTTGAGTAAATCGTTGTATCTCACACTATTGACGGCGTGATCGAGAAAGGCCAACTCACTCCTTCCAGTCGAAAAGACACCATCTCAAGCGAAGACTGAATTCTTATCACCTCCTACTTGAAGGGATGTCCATGCCACCGTTGAATTACTTGCTCTAAAATCTTCTCACTCAGGCTTTCCGACCTAACTTCCACCGACGAAAACGTGACTCGTAAGCACGTCCTTTACACTCCAGTCGATCGTCAGATTTCGGTCTTTGGAGATCGTTAGCTCAATGGATTTGTGCCCAGTTGAGTGTAATTGTGACTTACTGAAAAAGCAATATTCAGTAGAGTCGCGGAAGTCGATCGGCACCGAGAAGTAAACAGCAACAGATCCAGATGTGAACAGACTTTTTCAGCTTCCACTAATCTGTTAAGTTCCTACGAATCCCCTAAGCAGATGGTTTCATTCACTCTGGGTAAGGAACACCCAACCAATACGTTTGTAAAAGTGCCGATCGAATTCCATACTCTTTAAATATTGGCTAACTGATGCAAACTGTCGCGCCACATTTCTTTGGTAGAACCCTATGTCATCGCGATAAACAATCTCGTGTTGACATGTGCCCCATCTGAAATATGTCCATAGCACACGATGGCCGTTGCAATAGGTTAGGCTCGTGTACGCACTTCAGTGGATGATGAAAAAATGCTATCGGTCGTCCAATTGCGGACGGGGATACAAAATCCGGAGTTCAAACTGTGTCACGAGAGTTTCATCTGAATGGCTTACCCAAAAGCAGGCCTCTTAACCAAACTGGGTTAGCGAACGGCGCCGACAAACCGCTGCAATCATATCCTTACTAGTCGGCACGAGAGTGTACGCGCATTTTAAGTCAAATCTCTCGGCCCCATTATCTTAGTGGTTTGATGCCATGGTCCACGATCGATAACACCTGGCCATAGACAAACTTCTTAGCGGTCGCGGCGGCGAAAACACTCGGACGACAAAGCTGAACGATTCGACCTGAAATAAATCTACAACCTCGTGCCGGCTAGCATAACCAAGATAACAGCAGTATGTTGGGGCCGTTCACTAACCCAACTGGGTTAGCAGGCCTGTTTTCTTGGTAAGCCATCCAGTTGGAATTCCTGGATTTTGTATCTGGGTTCACAATTATGGGACGATCCGTACATTTGACTGCAAACAGAGGTACAAACATAGCGGAAGTAGACAATTAGCGAGATGGTAACAGTTCGATGTGTAGCATCAGCCATATACAAAAACATGTTCTATAAATAAAGTGGATTTGTGGAAAGCAAGTGAACGAATCTAATCGTCAAGACCTATTAGTCAACTTTGAAGCAAACAATAGGTCTGTGCAGACGAATGTTGCGTGCAAAATATCGATTAGTACTGTCCGATCAGCACTACCTTACCGAATACTGACGTCTGTTTAATTTTACGTATTAATACTATGAGTGACTTAAATGGGGCAACATTAATGCTCATTAGCTAGGGGATCGATTAAGTCGGGCTTCTCGTTCGTTGGGTTTATCCACTCGACTGCGTCGGTGGTTTGATCAACCACTCCTTTTATGAGTAACACAATATGGACCGTATTAAGTGAATGTATGTCTACATAACAGTGATCAGGGATATGATTCACAGACATGGCTATTTTGGATACAGCACTTTTAAAAATTGATCCACCCTCTCATATCTTCAGAAGTCAGCTTTATGGTGTTACTTTTTGAATAGATCCAGATCGTCGTTTAATCAACTACCTTCGGTAACCCTCTATGAATTCTTTAAAACAGTCAATGTTCTGCTTCTTTCAGCTGAGTTACCCTGAATGAATGTTGACCTTTAACTGCACTGATCCAAACCATTTTTCTCAACATACAACCTGTAGATTAAAATAGGAATACATGTAGTTTTTGTTAAAACAGTATGGAAATCGGCTTCAGCGTGTTTTACCACTTGAGCCCTGATCACCACAACAATTCTTCGCATCACGTTTTCGATTGAGCCATTATCATTAGTGATGAGGATAATGCCCCTAGCCGCGAAACTCTCGAGATAGGCAGTCCGATGTGTTTTAATCGGGTTACATCCATTATCTGCTTTGGTCTTAGGAAGTAGTCGGTCCTGTCCACTGAATGCATTTGTAGCACGCCCACCTCGAACAGCTCATGTATCAGCATCATGCTCTTCAAATCGTCTGACCAGTATTTGAACCTTATTTCTGTCCACCTTCAATGTTCACGAGACTCTTCGTCTGGATCGACAGATCTTTACATTTCAGTAGCCATACAAAGCTTACTCAATCTAGTCATGTTCGATAACCATTGAACAACTAAAAGCGGCAATTATTGACGTCTCAGTTGCTCTTTTTTATGGTTCGACTCCCAGTACGTTAACAATACAGGATGGGACCACGATTTTAGTACCAGTAACGCAGTACTTCTACAGTCAAAAAGAAATTTTCATAAAGAGTGAATTGCTTTTGTATCGGGTACCACATCTGAGAAAATAATTCTTTCGGAACCATAAAACGCTTTTATGCAACGAAATGATATCAGTTCGCCCCATTAAGAAACAGTCAGTTCATCTTGCTAGGTTAAATCCGGTTTGATTATGCGCTGATCGTAAGACAGATGAGTAGGTCACATGCGACAGTTCGTGGGCTATTTTCACGTAGCATTCTAGTGAACTAGGATTTGATTTGCATTTAACAAAGGAAGTTAGTCTGCCGTGCGTTCAGCTGACCAAAAATACGAGTAGGCCACGACGTATTCATTCCGAGAACTGGTTCGATAGACTATGGTGGAGGCAATGGTTTATAGGTTTGAACTGATGGAATTTACTCGAAATCAGCACTCGGACTCGTGAGTAATGCTCTTCAGTGATGACTCCTTGCATCTGGGAATGAGACGTCCATGACTGCACTGTACACTATGTATTACGCCTTCGTGAAAAATAACGCTTTATTCTCTCGTTGGTAAACCGAACATATTACAGATGAATGAGAGCGGCGAGTCGCCCGGTCATATTGTCTTGGTGATTGACGTTGGTTACTGCCCGGCAGAACGAATACTGTAAAACAAACGGGAAGGTAAACGCGTGTAATCATGCTTTGGAATGATAGCAAACACTTGTGATTCATACCCGACAAAATGCTGTTTTTTATCTTACTTTTTAATCCTTACATGTGTGCTGCCAACCTCTGTGTGGGATCGTTTATTGGCGTACAATAGTTACCCAACTGTTGTAAAAAAAAACTGCAAGCGAAGGCTATTCGACAGGGCAACTCATTTTAAATCTATATATTCTGAGGTGAAATGAACAGTATACTTGACATACCAGTACTTGTTTAACACTAACGTTGTTTAACAGCGATTGTCTATTTTGACATTTATCACAAAGTTGTTCTATTTACTGCGTCGTACTCACATCGTCCGGATCCCATGAGACTACAATGTCCCTCTTAAAAAGCAGTTTGTACTACCTGGAAAGCCTGTCCTTTCAGGGTAATACACTAGGGAACGCGGATCATGTGAGAGTGTGGTAAATTTGTAATCACAATGAAACTGTGACAGGCCCGCAAAAAAAATGTAGACTCGCAGCAGTAGCTATTTATTGAACAATGCGTTTGAGCATTTGTTCATAGACTACCATGGGTACATTGATGGGGGCATTCACATACATGTCATGAGCATGATTACAGCACAACATATCACATCTCGATGATTATAACGAAATACTTCGCAATCATTTTTGGACAGCGTTTCAAATGGGAGGTTTGCAAATTTAACGTTGAATTTGGTGCTGTTTCGTTAGAAGACTGGAACAATTATCCCCGTAACTAAGTAACTTTCTAGGTGGTGGTATGCTGGAGTTCAATGGCACAAAAATACGGAAAAACTCATCCCTGAGGCGTTGCTTTACAATCAGTGCATTTCGGTATGCGCGCGCTGTGCAAACAGTGGCCACTTCAGAGAGGGGTAATTCCTCAAGTAAGCTGTTCCAGTGTAAATCATACGTGTTGTAGGTTCAGGGAAAGCTAAGTGTCATCTGCGTAACATCGACAACAATATCTTAATCAGACTAAACTACTCCTCGTGTGTCTGGGACTCTTGTGCGTGTTCGTGTGGTGTGCGTCCACGGATCCTCACATCCGATTAATTTTTATCCAACTGGAGAGGACGACACGTTCAACTTGAGACAAACTGTGGGTAAATTTGCATCTAATGACATGGAACATTCGAATTCTGAAGGGTGAAGCGAACAAGATAGAGACAGTCTCTCCTATGGCGTCACAAAAACTATGGTTCATCATGGTACAGATATAATCTCGACAGGATGCCATATCTGACAACTTCAATGGCGGAGGCATCATGAAGTTACATAAACATAATAGCAAAAATATTGGAACTTCTGTCCCAATGAAGAGCCGACAACGCACTGATAATCAACAGAGTTGAGTTGCGAACAGAGGAACACTTAAAAATGACATCGGAAGAGTGTTTTAATCTTGATTGCACTAATTTATCCACTAACTATAGTACAAAACAGTTCGATATCTTCTACAATAGGTAATGTACCAATAGATTAGTAACAGTATTTAAATGACAATTCCAGAAATCGTATACGAATGCAACAATGTCTATGCGTCTCTAGCCATCGTCCCGCACAGTCCGGAGTAACATGTTGACTTGACATTGTTTTGATCCTCCAACGTCGAATCCCCGATCAAGATCCGCCTCAGTAAGCACTAGTTGATAGGTACGTGGCCTGGCAACCGGCAATGATTTTTGCATCACCTTCGCATGTCGTTGAAATAGAGTAAAGCGAACTGGTGATTGAATACAAATTTCGCGCGTGCCAATCTGCTCTTCGCGGCGTTTGCACAATCGCTCGGGGATACCACATGAATCTTTTACACTTTTTGACTCCGTCGCACCATGAACATCGTCCCATGTTTAATCTCAATTCAGCGACTTACGAACAACAACACAGCAACCGTGCTTCTCGGAAATCGGTGATTCGAAGTGTTGTGGTGGTCATTCCGAATGCTTGTGAACACCTGAGCCCAAATTCTTGAGCATCATAACTATCGTGTTGAATTGATTCACTTTCGTTGTAACTGACAGCCTAGTGAGGAACACCCGCATTTAACTAAGCTATTTAGTAACTCGTTTGACCACTAAAAAATGATGGGCCAGACGAAACAAACCTCTTTACAATTTGTCCCATCACTGCAAATTAGTGAGTCCGTTCACTATGCGCGTGCTGTCTACTTTTCACTAAGTGTTCTTTCTAATCACTGAGAATCGACGCATTCACTGCTCGAACATCTTCGACCTGAAGTGCCCTTTTTTGCCGCGTCTGATTTCGACGGATTAAATGAGCAACTGACTAAATCAGCTATTTGCGTTTGGTGATGAAACGTTTGCAACTTAAATGCCAAGCTCGATGAATCGAATACCTGAACCATCAACCCGTACCACCGACTCCACCACTATGGAACTTTGCAGCCTACTTTCTGACGACCAGCATACTCTGATCAGTAAATCTGTCCAACCACCACAAAATCACATCACTTGTATGTATCCCGATTACCGATCGTAATAAACTGTACTTTAAAATACGTGTCATGAACTCTAGCCTTCGTCCAGGTGAACATTTGTGAGAGATAAAACATGTTTATGT
Organism: Paragonimus skrjabini miyazakii; assembly: GCA_014338405.1. Classification (NCBI taxonomy): domain Eukaryota; kingdom Metazoa; phylum Platyhelminthes; class Trematoda; order Plagiorchiida; family Troglotrematidae; genus Paragonimus; species Paragonimus skrjabini miyazakii. The sequence goes on along the minus strand of JTDE01021254.1, from coordinate 42,429 downwards.
TGGTGAAATGAGAAATAAAATGCAGTCTACTCCGTGCCACTGTTTCCTATCGAGTGCATACCGAAGTAAGCCGAGTTTTATATAACAAGAACGTGAAACAGAGGCAAGGACACTAGCTGAACAAAATAATAGGAAACTGTCCTTTTCAGATGACGAATGTAGTCGATGGTACTAGTGGCAGGCATTTGTTGTTAGTCACACGTGAACACTCCAGTAGCAAAAGGACCCAGACGTGCTTCTTGCTAACCACAATTCACATTTAGTAACATCTTGCTGAATAATGATTTGGTTTTGTCTTACTCTTGCTACTGACGGTGTACACGCCGGACCGTGAGGCACAGATAACCCTGAGTACATGTGCAAAATTCGAATACAAGATTCTATAAGAGATACGGCGGAGGTAATCGGCATGAGATCGCTAGATCAGACATAAAGAAAGTATTATTTCCCGTATGCTACTGAACGATTTGCTAGATCATGTGAAGGACTGTATACTGATAGACTAGGAAAATTTCGACCAGAATGGCCACGACAACCTGAGCTCAAACCCGCAGCCGTATGACCGGCAACCAGATTCGTTATGAGAGCTGTTGGAAACCTGAGAAGACGAATCTAGGTAGTTTGGAATGCTGGTAACCGACATAAGGCGTTTTCCAAATGAGCCTGATACACTGTTAATCTTAACAGATAACTTTAAATTCGGATTAATAGATACTTGGGACCGTGTATCTTACGTTGACTACACGACAACATTTGGTGTCCGGCGTTTTTGATTATTACCTTTATCTAGTTGGGTTCTTTAGGTAATTCCATCAAGCGACTTAACCTTAACCCGTGTGAAAAAAAATGGATCCACCTTTACATTGAACTGCAAGAAACTTTGAACGGAGTACCGACTTGTCTGGTTGACCAAACCTTTTCGATAACCGCAGCGACTGCATTTGTCTAAAAATATATGATAATAAACGTTCGTCTCTGGTCTCACATGTAGAAGAGTTATTTTGCGTAAGGGACTTTCAAGAGAAATCGACCTTAGTACAAGGTGGTAGCCGGAGCAAATAAACTGACGCGCATATTCTTCAACCGCTAATCTTTTGGTTGTTCGGAAGTTTCTTCATGTTTGTTGCTTTTCGCAGTCTGGAAATCATGTCTTTCCAAAACATGAGAACCTGCCATATTACAAATACGTTGGTAGCGTTTCGCAAATTTCTGAAGCATCAACCTCCTCGACAGTTCTGCAGTTTCCTGTTAGTTACGAGTTGCCCATTAACTTGAGTGAATTATAAAGTGATGCTTCGTAAACTGCAATTAGTTTTGACAAGCAAGATAGTGAATATAGGTATGGTTTTCAGTTAATCTAGTTATCCAAACAGCTCTCTCAAAGGCACCACTAGTTGAGATTCACAGCTTGTGAAACGCAACCCGTTCTCCTTGGAAATGACCGCTCTAGGTATTCCAGCACCCGACTAAACTAAAAGTCACACCTTGCTATATTGGTAATATAGAAGCCAGGTGCATTCAGCAGTAATAATGTATTGAAGTAAACAAAAGTATGGAGGAAAAGGCGGGCTTCAGCAAGCAGGAACAACTGCACGGTCGCATAGCGTGCTGTACAACACCCACCTTGCAAGCACAAGTAGGCCAAGGGTCAACTGACTAATCAGAAAGATCATATGACCCAGTCTAATCAGACGCGAGCAAATGCAATGCTATGGGCGCAATGGCGACCCTGAATGGTGAATAACGCAGACATGACCACCGCACCTGTTGTCTCTGTGTGCCGCTGTTGAAAAAACGTCCCTTACCTTATTGCACTGGAACTGTCCACTCGTTTCCCCGCGGGCGGTCGGCTCCGTCTCAATGTTGTCTACGACGTTGTGCCCTGCTAAATACATCGAGTAGTACTGGATCATGCCTCCGTAGTTTTTCACCTGATGTCACTGAAGAGTCGAAAGACGATCCATCACGTAATACGCGTACGGTTCCCTATGTTCGATACTGTTTCAGAATTGGAAGACAGACCATTAACACGACGTGTGCGTGAAGTAGGCAGCGCTGTCAGGGAGAAGTATGTAGGCAATATGGATACCATACTGGCTAATTACATCTAAAGACGTGAATTACGTTGATCTAATCAGCTGAATGAAGTGCAATATGTGGAAGTGTATACATACACCTTGCACGTGTTGCCCGATCGAAAATTCGGGTTTGTGTGGCAATTTGAAAACAACCCACTACAGTCAAGCGTTCTGAACAACTGATTGGATGCATTCTGAACATATTTCTTTTATGGTTTAACCTATTAAAATATATCTGCATCAGTTTTTGATGTACGCGAAGTTGATGACCGTAGATAGTTTATCAATAGAATACCTTGCATCGTTGTTTTCAAGCGTCTGAGTCACGTGATCAAACAACTAAATGTTTGCCTTGAGAACACATGATTTAGCCTGCTATCTACGAAATCGATATTAAAGGCAGGGTGTTAACATGACTTGATCTACGGGTATAGTCAAAATTTCGATCATTTATACGTTGTCAATAAACACAAATAAAATTCCATTGAGTGACCCGTGTAAATCCTTCCCTCTGATGTGCGATAACTTTGCACTTGGAACAAAGTGCCAAAGAGCTGAAAAATAAAAAATCGTTATGAAGATATCGCTCATATGTTGATTACTACCCCTAACTTTAACGGAGGCAAAGGAACTTGCTATGAGAATTGAGGGTTGACAGAGTAACCGGATTATTAGGCCAGTGGTATGAACATTTCTTCAAGTTAACATGATTTCAGGGTAGTGTCCATCAATTAAGGTAACTGGATGTTAGGTAAACATTGACAGAAAAATTCGGCGCTGACAAATAAGTGTGTATTGAGCAGAGTTTACTAGCGCTATTCGATTCAACATGTCGGAATTTTGAACGAGACGACAAATGAAACCACTCATGTTTGATTAAGTAAGGAAGCTGTTGAAATACTTAAAGATGTACCTGTAAGTTTACATAGATATAATGTCCACAATGAAAGTCACATGCAGTACTTCAAACGTCACCTAAGATGTGGTTTCTCCGGAAGGAAGGATTTCCCGATGCCATAACTCCTTAACACATGACAAACGGAGAAGCACAGTGAAAGCATTCATTACTATGGGATACTCGGAGTTATAAAAAGCTTCGCGAGCATGACCACCTCGAATGCAGCCAGTTAGCATCCAACCTACACTCAATACCATACGAAACATATTTCCATATACTTAACATAAAACTTAACACAGGAATGAGTATAGCGTCATACAAGATAAAACAAAGCGAAAAAGGACGTGGTCAAGACATTAAATTCTCAACACAAGCGCCACTGAGTGTGAATTTAAGTCGCAACTGACAACGTCTCTAACCATGTATTCCGGATCCTTTGACATCCGACCGAGGAGACTCGTTGGTATGACGGAGGCAGGCCTAAACGTCAATTGTCTCATGCTTCAGTGCCAGGTTGTTGTTCAGTCGCCAAGCTATCTTTGCCAGGGAGCCTCGGGTTACACAGACAGGGGTCGACGAGCCAACGGAATCGATTATGAAAGGTCACGTTAGTTATGAAGATAGATCGCTATAGCTGACGATCCGTTGTTCGGAGGTTGCGTTGATCACACGGCAATTCCACAGTGCACGAATGATCACGCGCAAGTGGCAATTGCCAGACAAACAAACAACGAACGTCTCCAAGGTCTAATTTAGCAACCACGAGATTGTGAGTGCAGGGATGCAGAGCATACTGAATCTTCCGTCAAAATGCTCACGTTTTTCCGCGGCTAGAATTATCACATGCTAGCGAACAGTTCCTGGCTTGAACATTGTAAACATGACTGGCGGCAGGGTGAATGCTCGTTGGAGTATGAGCCGGCCTCGAAGTCTATAAAAAGAGTATGGGAGGGAGGTCAACTAGCTTCAGTTAATTTTTGTCGATCAACAAAGGAACCGTATACATTGGAAAACAAATCTGATCCGTCCACACTCATAGCTCAGAACACGGCACCTACACAAACTCTCTTCCATCGTTATAATGTTTATGTATCAAACTAAAGAAATTATTAGTCAACTGTATTCGATATGGTACTACATGCAATTAAGCTATGGACTACCTAACAGACAAGGTTCACAACCTTAGAGAATTTGTGAAACATCTTTTCAGCGGTTCATCCTCTTTATTCCAAGCGGCGCAGGTTTAACATCTAATCTGATAAACGGGCTATTAAAATGTCTTGGAAAGATGAAGCTTTACTTGAACAAGAAACAAATAAGTCTGAAAGGGACGGGACGCCAGGAACTTGTGAAGACTGAAGTGCTATATTCCGTTAAGTGAAAACATTGGTCAAATTCGGTTATTCACAAAATAATAGTGTGGTGATTCGCATTGATTAAGGCTATCACACATCGCCGAAGGATTCAGTTCAGGATGCAGAAAAGTGAGGCAAGAGGCCGCGAAAAGTTTGCAGAACGATATCGTAGATTTACGGAGCCATATCAGACATCGCCTTTTTTATATGGTGCTAAAGCCGAATACACTACACAAAGTTGGCTCGACACTGAGCTACAACCCAAGGACAGCGCCGTCAGGGTTCTTCTAATTTTTGTTCACATCTAACTTCAATACGTTGGGACTCTATTTTTGCAAATTACTCGGCAATAAGTCGACCCCACACATCGTTTATGAAGCTATAGGCACTGAACAACACAATTCACATTGTGCACAAAACAAACGGAAATAATAGGTCACAAATAACTATCTGATATCGGCTAAAATTCAGCCAGCATAATGTAAATTGGAGAGGTTACATTAGGATCTATGAATATAAGAAAACGAAGAATAAAGTTATCATCGAACAGTATGTACTGTATTGTGAATGGACATGACCGAAAGAAATAGACAATATGGGTTGGTTAGTTTTTTTTCAGTATTTACAAGTATCCAGAAGAGTGAACAGCTATACAAGGTACTGATAAGAGAGGAATAGAACATTCACAAAAGCTTTATCCGATCAATTTTTGGCAGACAGGTTGTAACTGATTTGCTTCCGTCAGCGATGGTGGGTGAAGTGTGGCGAACTTGAGCATCTGCCTCAGAATTATCCGATGTAAACGAACGACTCATGAGGTGAACCGGTGCAGCCAAGGAGGAATGATGTCCAAATCCGCTTCGCGGAATGGTGGAGCCACGGGGCTTTTCAATTTGTTCGTAACAGTTACCCGACTAAAAACAGACAAAGTGACACTAATTATGCCCAACAGTGCACCCAACACATCAAAGGAAACATGGGTATGATGGTGAGGTAAAAATCTCGTTCAACCGTACTAAAACGGCCGGGTATAATAACACCCGGTGATCATTGAAAAAGGTCGGTAGCCCATCCGAATTCCAGATGCCTCCTAATCAAATTTAACCCGAGTAAGCCCAAGAAAATATAAGTATGAAAAAAAAAACGGGTTTTGGATAAGTTCGAATCAGTAACAAAAAGTACATGCGGCTACGCAGCTAGACCGGCTTACCGATGATAGGTAGGGCTTAAAATAACACAGAAAATAAAAGGTTTCGTAGAACACTACAAGTCTATTGGATCATTCCCTTAGCTACGCACTCAATCGTTTGACCAAAAACCTAGGAAGAGAAGAAACGCGGCAAAACCGTTTATTGGAAGAACGAGTCAAAATTAGGCCAGAGGATCTAGAATTATAGGACGGAAGGATTACCATACACGGCCGTAAAGCAAATCAAATGGGACGATCATGCATGGCATTCAGAAGTAGTGAATCAAATGAAACGGTCATATATGGCAGTCAGGATGTCAGAGCAAATCAGGTCCAGATAGCCCACAGGCGTTCGCCCGCGCGGCTGAAATCTGACTGGCTGAGTGGAACCACGCCCATACTATCCGAACTGGGTCGATCGATCGAGATGGCGTGAAGCGTCCTGGCTGCTTCGTTGGGAGATGCGCTTCCTAACAAAGTTACTTTAGAAGTATCGAAAACATCAACTACCTATGCTGGCGATAAACGCACCATTACATCATAAAGTGGGAGGAAGAAGTATGGGTGTGAATTTGGCTTCACAAAATGAATTTAACCAAGGTGGTTGTAGCGATGTTTTAAACGACGATGTCGGTAATGTCCACTTAGACTGAAGAGGACAGTAAGATGACATTGTACGATCCGTGGCCGGAAAAAATCCATCACATCCTCACGGGTGTTGTCTAAAATGCAGCTTCCTTTGTGAGCAATACAGCAGGACTCGAACGCACGGAAACCAAAAGGTAGATCTCAACGCCAGGAAGACCGGGAATTGAAAGCGACTAATGGAAATGTGTATATGCGTTGTGCAGGGAGTATCACCAAAGAGACTGTCATGCATTACTGTCAAGGATATGGTTACCAATCAGCCGGAAAAAAAGAGTGTACGCACTCGTGACTGTGTACTTCCACATAACTTGTGATGGATGTCCAATAATAAATAATATCTCACGCCAGACGCTTTTGGCCGTCACAACACAAGCTAATACAACAAACGGTCTGTAAACCAATGCGGACAAACCGATAAAACAGTGAGGAAAGTCACAACATTAGAAGTCATAGTCACCACTGTCACGTTGGCAACAACCCTACACACAGTTATTTCTGAACTACTAGCACTGGTCTAACCCTTCAGATGGCAACCGTCTCAGCAAAACGCAACACTCGGCTGTGCGACGTCGAGTACACAACACGGTTGCCGGATCACTTAGGTGTTGTGCCGTTAGAATATGACATACAATGGACGATACGGGCTCTCTGTGTTTATGTATGGCTCTGAATTGATGGTATATTTTCTACTGCTTGGCCTAATTCGGAATGTGTTTCATGACCTTGGTTTGTTGTTGGCATT
>JTDE01021254.1:17314-35419 GCA_014338405.1 Paragonimus skrjabini miyazakii | reverse complement strand
ACAGATTTTCAACACTGATCTCGGTTTACGTACTGCAGCGAAGGCGGTTTTGTTCATTAATCCGAAATGCAAACCAATTTTTCGGCCCAAAAGACCGGTACCGTACTCTGCGATCACTCAAGTTGATTCAGAATTAGACAGATTGGAGCAGTTGGGTGTTTTAACAAAGGTCAATTACTCAGCGTGGGCAACTCCCATAGTTGTTGTCAAAAAGACAAACGGCACAGTTCGCATTTGCCGGGATTTTTCTACTGGTTTGAATGATGTGCTACAAACACATCAATACCCCTTACCTATACCTGAAGATTTGTCCACACAACTAAATGGATGTAACGCTTTTTCCAAAACTGACCTTTCTGATGCCTACCATCAGGTCGAAGTTGACAACTCAAGTAGGCAGTATCTCACCATCAACAAACACCGAGGGCTATATCAGTATAACAGGTTGCCATTTGGCATGAAATGTGCCCCAGATATTTTTCAACAGATTATGGATACCATGTTGAATGGACTGGCATACGCTTCGGCCTACATGGACGACATCATCATCGCAAGCCCATCTTCTGAAGTTCATCAGGGACATTTAGACGAAGTTTCCGGCCGAATAAGAACATACGGTTTTAATCTTCGCATCGAAGTGTTCATTTTTTATGCATCGCATTGCCTATCTTGGATCAATCGTTGAAGGAAACGGTCGTCGCCCGGATCCATCGAAAATAAAGGCTACTGAACACCTACCGGCCCCGACAAATAAAGTTATATTGCAGTCATTTTCAGGTCTGGTCAACTACCACAATAACTTTGTACCAAATATGCATCTTTTACGAGCACCCTTGAATGGACTTTTGGCACACAATGCTAAGTAGGTATGGTCTGAGACTTGTCGATCAGCTTTTGAGCGCATCAAGAGTGTGTTGTTGTCGGACCTTGCGTTAACACATTATGATCCTAGATTGCCAATTGTTGTAGCGGCTGATGCCCCTGATTATGGAATCGGAGCGGTTTTGTTGCATCGTTTTGCTACTGGTAGTCAAAAAGCAGTTAGTCACGTTTCACTCACGTTGACTCCAGCGGAAAGAAACTACAGTCAAATTGAAAAAGAAGGATTGGCTATAATTTTTGCAATCAAAAAGTTTCATAAAATGTTGCATGGTCGAAAATTTACATTGTGCACCGATCACAAACCATTGCTCTCCATTTTTGGCACTAAGAAGGGCATTCCAGTGCACACAGCAAATCGTTTGCAACGATGGGCAACAATTTTAGTCGGATATAACTTTACGATTCAGTATGTAAGAACAACCAGTTTTGGACATGCGGACGCGTTATCTAGACTCACCGCTGACAGATTGCGTGCTAAGACTTCTGAAGATACCGTTATTTCCTCTGTGGAGGTCGATGCAGAAGTTAAATCCACGTTCACAGATTCCGTTCGCCACCTTCCCGTCACCTTCCGTGAGATACAAAAACATACTCACGCAGACCCTTGTCTTCAGCGCATTTTATTTTCCTTACAAAATGGTTGGCCACAGGTCATTGCAAATTCAGACCATAAGCCATTTTGCCGCCGGAAGGATGCTTTAACGGTAGTCGATAGTTATTTAATGTTTGGAGACAGAATAGTGGTACCACGCACGCTTCAAAACAGAGTTCTAAATCAGCAACACCAAGGTCACTCTGGAATCGTGCGAATGAAGTCCGTCACACGTTGTTACGCTTATTGGCCTAATATAGATCAAGATATTGAACATCTAGTACGGCGGTGCGATAACTGTGCCAAAGCTGCCGAAGCTCCTGTCAAAGTAGACCTCCATTCATGGCCGATCTCTTCTGCTCCGGGCGCACGTATACATGTTGACTATGCAGGGCCCATCGATAATCAGTATACTTTTATTATTGTTGACTCCTTCTCCAAGTGGCCGGAAATTTCCATGTTGAAGAATCAAACGACAGATTCCACAATAAAGTGTCTCAATCACTATTTCGCACAGTTTGGGTTTGCTGAAACGATTGTTAGTGACAACGGACCACAGTTTACGTCAGGTGAATTTTCTATTTTTTGTCGTTCATTGGGCGTGCAACACATGCGAAGCCCAGTTTATCACCCTCAATCGAATGGACAAGCTGAACGGTTTGTTGACACATTCAAAAGGAGTTTGATAAAACTTCAAGGTGAAGGGCGTGTATCAGAAATCTTAGACACATTTCTGCGAACATATCGATCAACGCCAAATCAAGCACTGCCTAACAACCAATCACCAGCAGAAGCATTCCCGAGACGGAGGATGCGTACTCTTTTAAATGCCATGCTCCCGCCAACCGTTTCGAACGAGCCTAACTACGAAATGGAGAGTCAGTTTAATCCGCACCATGGAACTCGTATGCGCGTATTTTTCCCTGGTGACTTGGTGTATATTCGTGACTTCAGGCAGCGGGCTAACCCTCGGATCCCAGGAACAGTGAGAGCGAGAATCGGTCACGTGCTGTACGCAGTGGACAGTCAGGCAGGCACAACCAGAAGACATGTCAATCACATCAAACGCAGATACACGACAGATGACAGCTACGCCAGCAACCATCATGAACTGCCGCTAGATATACTACTTGATACATTTTCTCTACCAATAGCGAAAACGCCTGAAACTGAACAACCTGATGTACCGCCACCGGAGGGCAGTCCAGAAAGAAGACACTCAAGACGCACACGTCCCCCAATCCAGAGATTTCAGATAAATCCCTATAGGCGATCGTACTTGTGACATTTTCTTTTTTTTAACGGAGAGGTGTACGTTACGTTCTGCATGTGCATACACAAACACATACACACAATCGCCCACCCACGTGAACCGTCCCGTTTCACACCTGCCGGTTGCAAAGGTCATATGCAAAGGTCATGTCCACTGTAAACTCTATTCATTGTTACGTGTAATTCACTTTCATGCTGGCTCAGTCAGGATACACACGGTTCCTCCTAACTCCTTTGAGTTCTCACTTCAGTGCGTAGTGCAGATACAACACTGGCATTAGTAAACCCCCAACGAAAATTTCCAGAGTTAACAATAAATGGCCGGTTCAACATATTGTCTCCACCGACCATGAGTCTGAAAGACAACCTGTCCGTGTTTGACTAACCTACGATCGTGTGCTCGTTCGCCAGGTATCGCACGGCGAAATATATGGATCGGAAGACTAAGTGTATGTCAAAACGGAGCACCATTAAGCGTGAGGTCGAATAGGTTTGACTGAGTACACATAAAGTATAGTCATTGTATATAATGTCAATGTGTTGCTGCGATAACACTGGGTAAAACTTCTCGTATAGTCCATAAATTTATGGTCAATCAGCGAAAAATGGCCGGATAACAAATGTCAGTCCCCATTGAATCAGCTTCTATTGGATCCCGCAATCTGAATTATTCACAAACTTAGTTGATACTAGCTCTGTAACCACAAAGCTCACGCCTGGTAGACTCTGTTCACACACACAATTTCAGTACTGACTCCACGACTTTGTCGTACGTTGGTCTCCAAACTACTCACCATCAACTGGAAATTGTCCTTAGAATAGCTGTTTAGAGTTCATTAATTTTTCATGATTATATGGCAGTGACCGGCAGTATTCTACTTTACAGATTTTGCTTTGAAAATTATTTCAAAGTCGTCAAAGGTGCGAAACTGTGTTGACCTGAAGAAAGATGGAACAACTATTCAATAGTTCGTTCTTTGCGCGACACTATCCAGATGTTAAATAAACAGACCTGTCTTTTTTCTGAAGGGTTGCTTCGGCAGCCTTGCTTTGCAGACCAAGGGTCCTCATCATTAGTATGCTGGAGCTGAGGCATGTAAGGGAATGAAAGTGAACGGTCGACCACCTCCGCCCTTGAAGCAGACGAGACGCACTGACTAGGCCTCTCTTCAGTGAGATTCTTCAGATGAGCAGTCATTTCTTTCAACAATATCGCGAAAGTCGGTCGTTCATTTGGATCAATGTTCCATGTGCGTCGCATGAGACGGTAAATCTCCACGGGGCAACCTTCCGGAGCTTTCATACGATAACCAGCCATAATTTGCCGAAGTGCTTGGTTGGCCATCTAAAATGTCAAAGGAATCAGAGTCAAAGGGCGTGGAAACGTATCACAACTGGTGATTGTGAAAATCGAAAGTCGCCACCAAAAAACAGAACTGAAGAGGACGTAAAATGTTGGCTCTCGAGAAGAAGATAATCTCAAATTTAATCTTGGAGATGTTGGCGTATCACATGGATGAGCACACGTTAAATAAGCAGTGGATTTTGTTTGCTGGTGTGATAATCGGTGAGCCAAAAGATGACGATCAATGGACGACACCGCTGACTAGATCGATTGCAGGCGGGAAACTTTTCAACGCATCCAGGTGTTCGCCCAGATTGCTACGGTCATTACAGAAAAGGCGTTGAAATGGTAACGACGGCAATAAAACTATGACCGATACTGATATTTCACCGACAAATAACCATCGGAAACGGTCTTAGCAGAAAAGAAGAGAATTTTAGTATCTTTTCAACGACAAGGTTACCATAAGTTGCAAAAGAACAAACGAAATTGAAACAAACGTGTGATGGGCGATAAGTTGAAATCTGTGGTACACTTCCGACTATTTCAGTCTGTGCATTCATAAAGACTGAATGGTTAAATACGTTCACTTCACGTTACCAAACATCCGTTTGCTGATCCCATCGTTGGCTAGACGTTGATATCACGAATAGGTTCGACTGAACGAAAACATCGATGGGGAAATACATGAAAACGGATTATGTCATAACGTCTGGAAAGGTGTGACTGAACTTCGAGTCGCCCGTCGGCTATGGTGGGAAGAACATTAGGATTACTTGAGAAAGTCAGCTATATCGCAAAATAGTGTACAATACGCATCACATTTACATAAAAACCTATAGGTTGTTGAAGAATGTACTAACCTTCAGCTGAGTTGTTTACTCAGTTTCACAAAACTCAAAATTGTTAACTGTTAGAAGGCACACATCACATCAATTTCCCTCTAGAAGCGGCCAAATTTCATCCGATATCACATACACCTACTGCACTGAAAGTTTTTGAAGGACTCGCCTAGTGTCGTTCACGCCCACCCCTCGATGCTCTCGCTTGTCTGTACAGTTCATTATCAATGGTTCATGAGATTCTACCATCGCTTGACAGAAAAGTAAGAGCTGTCCGCCTGTTTCTTAGGTTACATGAATGAATCTGAAATCGCTGATAGAGAGAGGTTACCTCAAATTCTCAAACAACCTGAAATTAAACTCCCAACTGTCGAGCCTTTATGTGATTACTTTGCAAAACCCCATCAGCACTTAGCAATGGCTCTGGTGTTCTCCCTTTGTTCTGTTTTGTCGTTTGTTGTTTTCACTTTATACCGCACCCATGTCAGTTGACGATCATACACTTGTGCATATGATGGGCAGCAAACATGCAACTACATTATATTCTCACAACCTGCTGGACACCTTATATGAACTATTGGGTTAGTCAGAATTTCGCAGGTTACCTCTTAACACACCAAATAAGCTAACATATTGTGTTCAAGCATAAAAGAGAGCCGATAAATAAAACTTTCGGATGCATGCGCCTCTCTTCATGTAAATAATCAACTATCACCTCGAATGCTTTCTGTAAAATACTTGTAGATTACTTTGCTCAGTAACATGACAAGGTCACTTCATGTTATTGACGTTTGCGCCAAAGTCCGAAAACTCTCTTTATATGTCCGGCGTCTAAATTTCCCCTTCATTCCAAACGAATTGATCAGTCGATTTATCAAGGCCTGTATGCTCTCTCGTTAGAGGTACTGTATACCAGTTGTTTACCTTGGTTTGTCGTCGAAGAACTCTTTTCTGGATTCGTAAATAATCTATGCTGTTACAGTAAACGAGTAGTTGATTTCGGTGTTTCTCATCGCTTCACGATGTGCGAGCAGTTTTCGGGGGGAAAAACCCACCCTCTATGTTCGCAACCTTTTAAATATACTTCTACACCTGGCAAAAGATTCCTAAACAAACATTTATTTGCACGTACCCGGTCTTACAATTTTCCCGTTAGTGCTTATGCAGCTCGACCTCCACATAAATCCAGTCCTCTTGTTCTCAAAATAAAAGAAAACATAACCAATTATTATTAGCATTATTTTTACTTTGTGACTCAGGCAAACTCAGTTACCTATCGTCCACTTGTTGAAGGTCCGAGTGTGTAAAAAGCTGAAAATTCACCTCTCGGGATGCATAAGACGTATTACTGAATGACTTGACAAGGTCAGGTTGTCATAGAGAACAAGAGGATGCGGCGGTTGATAACATTCAGATCAACCAACTGACGTCAGGAAATATGAAAACCACGACTATTTGGCTGAGCAAAGTGAGTAGATGTTACCTGTTTGATTGGGGATACCGTGGTTAGGAATGTAAACCAAGATAGTGACGTGTCGCAATCAGGGGCGTGTCCCAATCCGTAATATTTTTTTCTTTGGTTTACTCTTGCTTCATCCATTTTCGTTTTTTATATTATTTCTTCCCGTGATATTTTCCGCGCCACTGCTGGGGTGAGCGGCGGTTCAACTCACAGCGCCATCTGGTCGGGCTCACGGCCGTTGTGAATATATGACGGATGCCTACTCTGATCAAACTAACATTGTCGTTCTAACAGTCCTTCACTTTGAGAGGACACGTTTAAGACAGTGAAGTACTGGAACCCCCGATTGTCATACAAATGAACCGCTGAAGTTCCAGGGAGAGGCATTTACTACAAGGGATTATCTAAATTAACGAAAGCAGTCTTAGTCGTAATGAATCAGGTCTGTTTTATTTATTACCTATAAGTAACTCTAAGTAACGATGGCAGCTTTGGAACGGCACTTCGAGGGTGCACTACGCACCCTGAAACGCTTGACAGGATACAAAATATTGCCCAACCTAATCTGTATCGCTTCAGAGTTGTCAAATAGCAATTAACTTTTACTGGCATAACTAAGATTTGTCAACTTTCCACAAAGTAAAACGCCTACGCCAAAGTTCAGTGAGTAACCGACAGTAGTCGACCGTTTAACCTGAAAAACTGAATAAGCATGGAAAAACTGTACAGTCATTGCACATCACGGAAGATTAATTTATGGGATGGTTTCTTGCAAACTAATCCGAAATGAGGTGTGAGTGATCCAATGAGCCGAGCACACCTTTGTAGTTAAGAAAAACGATTGTCGGTGTACGATGAATATCACGTCATCCCATGGTCTGAAGGGATTCAGAATAGCTTATTCGATCGACCTTTAAGGTGGATGAGCCGTGCGATAAAAGCGCCGATTAACCGTCTGTAACGTCGCACATTGCCGATACCACAGAAGATTGGTGTAGAAATAGGTGAATAAATGGTGGACTGATGTAGAAAAATGAAAACTGGTCAGTGAAGACGGCGCTTGTCTCCATGGCTGAGGCTGTCCAAAATTCACAGTGCTGAGCCTAATCACTTTAAGGAAGATCATGTGAACACTACGGTTGTTTGACTCCACTATCTGTGATGTTAGTAATGCGAGGCAGTGTGTCTCAAGGATGCTGTCTCGCAGATGTCACACCCTCAAATACCACCCAGTTGGTTGATCACAAGCAGCCCTGATATTTATTGTTTGAACTGTAAAATAAATCCCCTTATGAATTGAGTTTGGTTTATCTCTAAGCAAAGGCGATTTTTCTTCTCGCAGCATCAGGATCAACCATAGGCGTAATACTGCTAAGAATGATGGCTTTAAAAATCTGGCGAGATGTTCATAGGGGTAGCTCCAAAGCATAACCACATGCTGTGACAATGCGGTAAAAACAAAGGATCAAGCAAGGTGCGTCACTACGAAAACATGTCAGAAGCAAAATATAGTTAGGTGTGTAAGAACAACGTCATTAGTGACAAAAACAAGCCAAAGCTAAATTGATCAGTAATTAGATTACTCAATAACGGTGTGATCAACGTAGCAAACAAAAACCTTCATTTCTGATTGTTAGTCGGAAAATTCGAGCAAGAACAGCCACAATTACGATGTCTGGAAATGAATATTCAAATCTCCTCCCAGGGGGTGAAAACAATTTACGGAATTGGAGCGAGTGAGTGAGTCGAACGGGAACATACCGAGAGAGAGACTTACCATACGTGGATATGGAATGCGGCCGTACGAATAGATTTCCCATAAAAGCACACCGAAACTCCAGACATCCGTTTTGTTAGTAAAAATCTGGGAGACAACACAACACGATTCACTGTTTACTTTAAACAAACACAACAAAGGATGATCGATTGATAATGAATAGTAAAAAATACAGATAATCACTACGGTAAGAGTCAGATACAAGTGGCGATATGGGTGATTGCGACCACATCGCGTAAGAACACCAAGTGAGCCGTCTTTTAAAAAACGGGCGAGACACGGTTGTAGATTAAACTCAAATATACAGTGCAACAGACAATTAACATGACAGAAAAAACACCGCTAAGTGGTAACCTAAAGGTACTATACGAAGATACACAGTAAGTTTTAGCTCAACTTGATGAAGTTTAACAGGCATAAACACTGGCTTCATGTTTGTTTGGATTCAACGGATGAAGACTAAGGGAGCATTGATCTGAACTGACAACCGACTGGATGTGAGCCAAAGCTCTTGATTACAATGCTACTGGCGTCAAAAGCGGCGCTTGAGATAAAGTGTTGGATCGGCCCTACTACGATCACGCACTCGGTCGAGAGGTTTGCTTTTGTATGTCCATGTGACCTGACACTCACATTTGATACATGTTCGGGGACTAGCTAATTAGCCTCGTCATGTACATGCCTACATTAAGTTGCATTTGATACTTCAACGGGACTCAACGTTAACAATCCTTTACCCTACATTTCAACCGATGACATAAAGTAGATGGTCAACTGTGTTTGTTCGTTGTACACCCGACACAGTTGGTGAGCCCATCTCTGCCAACATCACTGCGTCAATGCCACTCACTATCTTTCACACGCACACGCGCATCCACACACACATACTACCCTGCCTAGTAGTCACCAGCACTGTCGAGGCAAAAGACCATCAAGTTCCGTTACAAATGTCCACGTTACGAGATGTATGAAGTGAGACGAAGACACAACACGTCTTAATTTCATCACACGAGCTAAGCGGTACAGCCCCATCCAGCAAACGAGTTGCAAGTTGAGGGCTATTATCACATTAACCTGTCCAACCGCCGTGCCATGCGGGCTTCCACCGAATCAATCGGTGATTCGCAATTGTACTCTCAGTCCAGACACTGTTACCCAGCTGTGTTATCTGCATATATCTGGCACACTGTCATGTGTCACGTAAATACAATTTTTGGCGTGGTTTATTTTCTGACTATGGAAAACTGCGCCCATAATTCTCAACCCAAGAAGATCTGAACATCAGAACGGTCAATGAAAACGAGACGAAAACTTGTTGGAATTTGGTATGCGGCCTACGAGCGCGTAAACAGACAACGGAATAACGGTTAGTGGAACGGTAGATAACGGAACGATGTTCAACGGACTACGAAATATACAAGATTAATACGAATCTTTCCGGTCAACTCAACCACCCAATGCTAACGTATGAACACAGAAAAAAGACAGGCCTCCGAACAGAGCCACTTTGTGTCACTCAATCCGAAGACAACACGGTCACAAACTAGACCACATTTAAGGGGTTCGTGACCAATCAAGAACATCGTCAGAAAGCTGACCAGACAAAGATTCACACAGTACAGCGGTCCCAATTAAAGGACGTGCGCGTGGGCGGGGCGCCAGAATTTGGCACGAAGGTTGAGAACGCACGTGATGGGGGACGTGGCACATGACCGTGCCGACTATGAACGTCACTACAATCAGTAGTGAGTTAGGCCACTGCGAAGTCAAATAAAACGGTATTTTCGGGGAATTGGGTTCTTCCCCGACAAAACTAGATTACAAAAGCAAATGGGACAGAGGACAAATCAACTGTAATGGCCACATGCATGACAGTCGTGACGTTAGAACGAGTCAGACGATTGGGGCAGTGGGCTATAAGTAAACGGGAAAACAGTTAGGAAAAGGCAAAAACTCTTAGGCACCCGATCGCACAGTTTCAATCTGATTGGCTCACTGAAACGGTACAGAATTATTATTCCGATACTGAATCTGGTTCGGAAAACGTCAACTGTGAAATTTCCGCTTCAATTCAAGCGGCTAAAGTTCAATTGTGAATGTTTGCACAGCCTCATAAATGATGACAACCCTCGATCGTGGACTTGACGGCGTTGCGCAATTCGCTTTGCCTGCTTTGTTATAAGATGCGCCTCCTAGCAGTAAGTGCCACGGATTATTTGCGCTTTCTTCACTAGTAGTGCTGAATATTTAAAACTTTAAGCCAATGCCAATGGGAAATACAATTACAGCAAAACGCTCAGACGATTGATGCATTGATCTATCTTGACGATTCTTTGGGAATCAACCTTTCATAAAATTAACGATGTGACGAACAATTGTTTTCGATAATTATTTCTCAAGTCAATACAATTACATAGGTTTCATCAAGACGCCATAAGACAAGGCGCAAAAAAAAACAAAAAGTGTCTGCTCACGAGTGACAGTGAATGCTAATATTAGGCTACGCACACACTAATTGGTTAGGCCCAGGCCGGACGTTAACTGGATGTTACGTCATAAAATCTAAACATGTGTATACACATCTCTGCATGATGGCGTTACAAAGAAAAGCAAACACGATGGGAGAGATAAGCTCCCGAGAGATACGCACATACAGATGGGGTCCTAGAGACAACTCATAATAAGAAGAGCAAAAATACGCTGCCACGAGCGCACATGCTGACTTGTGCAGTCACTTCATACCAACATCGAGCGCCAGTTTTAGAGTGCTAAGTTCCTCGTTAAAACGTTCCACGAAAAACAAATGCTTATTTCTGACTGCAGCTGAATACTTTGTCATCCGAAAATCTAGGATTATCATTACTTTCAACTCGTGTCACGATAGTTTCCGGTACCGCTGGGTAGCACAAACATGTCTGTACTTCTGCTAGGTCATGCATTAAAACACATATAAAAGCAACTGAGGTGTCAACAAGGATTGTTTTTAAATACACAATAATACACAGAAGGCATCTACATCAAAACGTCTCAACGGATTACGGGATACTTCTTGTCCTGGAGTGCAACAGGATTCCAAACGCTGGTGTGAACACCACCAAGTCACTCTACACCATGACTAAACTCAGCAATCAAGTACCGCCTAGTGATAAAAAACGGTTCTTGTTGACACTTCACTTGTCATAACGACTTGGTTTGGGTCGGTAAGAACAGAATTATAATAAGCACCCATTAACGTACACATATTCATAATGAACTTATCTGTCTCTCAAGGTGTCCACGAACTTTTACGTATGTGTTCAGAGTTTTAAAAAGTTAAAGAAACAACACAGATGCAATTTTATTGTTCAGTCAAAATTATCTGAGAGAGTTGCTTTAACTTTTAAGCAAGTGCCAAAAAGAAGCAGCCACTACTACAAAACAAGCAGCCGGTGGTGGACCCGTACGGAATTAGTACACAACAATCTCCCGTATTAAGTAAATGAAATTTCTTCGTGCAAGAAAAACTTCAATCACTTGACCGTTTCAAACGACAAACGATGGAAGAGAAATGAAGGGGAATTTACTCTTTTCCGGACAGCTTCAGGAGCAGTCCATTTTATCGGTATGGCTGCATTGTCATGTAGTCCCAAGTTGTGAAAATTAGATATGAGGTCCGCATCCGAAGAAAAATGCTCACGAGGTGGAGCATTACTGTCCACACTTAACACATTTCGATTTGGGAAAGGGGGAGGCGCGCTAGTTGGTGAACGAATCCCCACCGGAAGTGGAATGCTGTGCGCAAGATCACGCGCCATGCCAAAGTCGGCCACCTTGGCAACCATGTGTGGGGATCGCCCGGAAAGGAGGATATTACGGGCTGCGATGTCACGGTGGACGATACTTCGCTCCTCAAGAAAAGCCAGGCCACGGCATGCATCACTAAAGGTTAGAACATACGGAAGGAGCAATATTTAATTTGTAAGTCCACAAGATTTGGGGAGATTTAAAGGAAAAAATGAAGATTCTAAGGGGAAATAAAGTAAAAAAACGGAGATGGATTCAGAATACAGTTATGACGATGAAGTTAATGCACAACGATCCATTAAAGTAATGGATATATATATATACCCGTTAATGGATATATATCATCTGAACTCACCTGAACCAAACCGTAAGTGGTTAACGAAATAACCGGATTGATCAACAACACCAAGCTGGCGCACCTGGTTGATTCTAGACATTTCGCCCATGAGACTAATGCGTTTTCTCCGATTTACCAAGTACAGGTAGCCTAGTCGAGGGCGATAAGACGTCAAATTCTGATAGCAGTTGAAGCCATCGGGATTAATCTGTGTGATTTCTTTTGAGTGTTCACTCCGGCCCACAGCCCGATCGTTAAACATATTTAGAAACATTGTTCGATTTACGCCTTGGTTTATACAAAACACTGATTCATCTGACCACATACCCCTTACCCGGCTGGGACAGCTTTGTCATCTAGTGTAAGTAGTCCGTGCTATCGAATCGACGTAACATAGCTGACCAGAGCTAACAAGTGTCCAAAGCACTCCTGAAACAATCTAGGGTCACGTTAAGATTAAAAAGGACACTCGTTGCACCTGAGAGATGTTTAAATGTAAAAATAAAACGTGTCATACTGGCAAAAGATAAACGCGCTAGATTATTGTAGTAATTATCATTCGGAATACAACTGGAACATTAGAAATCCCACGGCGCGTGGATGGCTCAGAGAAACCTTTGAAAAAAGTCCTAGACTGACGAATTCGTGAACCATAAACAGTAAAAAAAATATGGCGTGGCTACGTGAGTAGTGTGTTCAGTAGAAAATCTAACGGCAGCCCACCATCGAGTCCGTGATTGTTGCCACTCATCAAGTAGGCGTACCTGATGAATTTTGATCACATATCCAGCTATGTAAGTAGCAGATACTGAATTCAATTTTCACTGCGTTCAACAAGTGCGGTAACAATAACTCGCGGGAACTTTTATCTCTTAAACACGGCACATTTACGACATGAATTCCCTTTGAGCCAATTGAATCGGATAGTTAGAAGATACAAATTATGAGGCGGATTCATCACACGCACGCCCACCGGTTATGAACGTGTGACTAACATAAAGACAAAACACCAATTAGTAAATGAAATGCACGCTGCATCCATAACTAATCCCAATGCTGCGAGATCCATTCAAATAGAGTGTGCAATGAATAAGAATCTTAGCACTAAAAGCAGGAGGAAATCTATCTCTGTAATGGATGAATGCAGTCAGAATATGCCATCCTCATATTTTCACCACAAAATTGTCATTACAATGCTCTATGGGACAGCGTGTCGCATACAGTTGAAATTGTGTTTTCTAGTTCAAGCATGAGTGACAGGTAAAACTACGTTTGATAAAAATCATGTTAATTTCATTCACTTTGTTAAATTATAAGGAACATATCTCACGATGCACTGCCCGACGGCTGGCGGGAACTACACGACAGGTGAAACTGCATTAAACAAGGGTCAGTACAAGACCACTTAAGAAAAGATGGCTTGTCAGAGGCTTACTTCGTGGTTATCAAGCCCCGGTAAGACATACAAGGCATGCAGTTATTGTTCTCTACTTGGTACGTTGAGTTGGTGATGCCAATCGAACTTCCTCCAGTCCCTAACTAAGGCGGTCAACGAAACGACATAACGCATTTACCCGCAACTTCAAAATAAACATATTTTGAAAGATTACGTACTCAACTGACAGGTCGCAACATAAAATGGACTACTGTCGTAGAAACGTAGCAACAAAACGAAAACGCAGTTGGTCATTCCCATCGATGATTTCTGAAGTAATTGAAAGTATGCCTTTCTGCGCTCGTGCAACGAAATCTGTCTAGAACGGTCACTGTTCACAGGCAATCCGCATGATTTACTCGGTGTCTGACTTTCGGCAGTGACACGCGTAAGTAACCAGAGTACTGATGCCCTTTAAATCATTTCGTCTTATGAGTTGTCTGGCGATACGTGGTGTAGATATTTGAATATGTTCAGCAAAACTGATGAACTTCATGCTTTTTATGAGATATGCAGTCGATCAGAAAAATATCCTTTTAAAGTCTACGTTATACGACCTCATGGAAAACATCAACAGTGTCTTCGTGACAATTGTTCCTACTTTTTAGGACTTTTTGTGGTGAAGATACGGAGGTGACAAGTCTTGGTCACTATTGTCTTTTGAAGGGCATACGTTTTCCCCAGTTCGTAGTGTCCAAAGCCTAATCGATTTTAACCTAATTTGGATAGCTTCTTGTGCGTCATATTAGAAGTCAAAAAACAGTTAAGGACACATCTTGAAAGGGAAACTTTCCACGAGCACTTGAAAACTAAAAGTACCGAAAACTGATTACGCCGTGCTTCAAAAACCAAAATAGTTTCTGGGGTTACATGTCAGAGTGGGTAAGGAGAATGAATCAAGCAAGATTAGACAAATATACCAACGCAGTTACACGAAACTACGAAGGATGATTCACGAGTTTTAAGACTTCAGCAGCTAACATAGATGAAACGCAAAATAACCAGCAAAGGAGCACACAACGATGAACATTATTTACGAAATTTAGGGGTATACAGAAAGTTTCAGAAACCGAACTGCAGTGAGACGCCGAACTCTGGAAAAAGGTCATCAACTGGATTAGAGAGGTACAATAAGACTGCGATAAAAATTTTGCTATCGGTTGAAAATTAGTGTATACAGATAAACGAAAAATGCATTACAAGGAAAACGATAGAAAGAAGGCCATACGAGGATGATAATTCCAGAGAACTTACAGACCAAACTGCAATTTGTGACGTTCGCTGACCTCATCCCGAGTGCGTGAGTGCAGATACGTCAGCAAATTTCCTTGAGCGAGGTACTCCGTGACCAAGTACACGGCTTCCTCTTCCGGCTCATAGACCAGACCGATGAATGCCACCAAATTTGGGTGACTAAGATTGCTGAATGAGCGGGAAGTGCAATAAGCGAAGTAGGATGGGAAGCAAAACGGAAACGGCGAATCAACCAAAAAATAATTTTGCCTCACAGTAACCAAATATGAAGACTTAGAAAGCGATAGTAAAATGGACCACTTACGGAGTATTCATAGGTAAGTAAAGGACGGTTTGATAGCACTCAGTTCACATATGGTACATCAAAAACTAGACTTTAAACACACGGTAAAAGTACACCTAAAGAACGGCCAAAAAGATCATAGAAACATTAGGGTTAAACACATCTTTAAAAACCCATCGTTTAGCTGTTAGCTCCTTCGAAAGTAATCAAAACAAAGAGTGTGCAACAATCAGAATCCACTTTGATGAAACTAACCAGATATGCATGTTGAGTGCCCAAGTGAACCGATCGATCAGTATGGTAGCGTCCAGCGATTAAGTGCTTATTCACACAATCGGATGCAGTGTTGTATTTCACTAGGCTAGAATCCAATCGTCTGAGTCAACACTACTGCGTGTTTAATCGACAGTGTCACGTTTTCTAATTTGTTTTATTAACACCATTTACTCCGAGCGTCGACAGTTATAGTGTGCTGGTATTCATATCCCAAAACTAACAAAGAGTGGCTTTGCATTTGGTGATTGACTCAAGTTTGCCACTTTTGGTTTGGCCTTTATTGAAATAGTTACCCACAATCAATTGATAATCCTTTTATAGATATCTCAGCGGTAACGACGCAGGGTGTCAATTTTACGGCCCTGAACGCGAGCATCGAAAACACTTGATATATCCTAGGCGGCCTACAGTATCCAAGTCACGTAACGCAATATGTCGTAGAACAATGAACGCCTTATAACATTGTTTGAACAGTTCGAAGTCAGCCACCTGGCATTTTCTATTAGCAGATTGAGGTGCAGAGGTTAAAGAAGGCCTAACCTCAAGAAAACGGCTCAAAATAGTATACTGAACATCGCGAAAGATGCAAACCCCGCGAATATCAAATGATTTAACGCGATCACGCGACGTGCAAAGTCGTATATATGATATCCGGCTCCAATGTCTCATGTGCTATAATGCACATCGAAGAGTATGGTGTAGTTTTAGTTGCGAGTACTACAACCGTGTCTTCATTACACAATCGAGCGTTGTGGCAACACGAATAGGTCAAGTCATTGTTTTTGACCGTACGCGCCTCGTAATAGTAATATTCGAGACATTAACGATCACAATGAAGGCAACAGGTTATATGAGAGGTAAGTACATAATGATTTGGTCTCAATGGTTACCCGAAGTCAAAAAATTAGGTGGTGACATCGCCACTAATTTTATGTGCAAGTCGACATAAGGAAAAATACGAAATATTGTGCAAGACGGCGATATGATAAGGAAGACGATGAACTACTTAGTTTCACTTCACAACGTTTTTTATCAGTATCACTATATACATACACCATACTACTTACAAACTTTAGGAATATACATAGCTACGCCAAGAGAAGCCACTCGGTGACTAACTGACAGTAACCGTCACATCTTCCGCATTGTGGCAGAGAAACCCAGTTGGATTGATGTCCGACCACAGTTGATCGGTACAGATAATCAGATTGCGCCTTCAGAAAATACACAAAACGACATAGTGTAAGAATCCCTCATGCTCGAAGACATTGAGTTGTCCACACCAAGTTGTGTGAGTAGAGAACGGGTAGGCAAATACAAACGTACATATTCGGTTTTAATCAGGCTTCACTGTAATCAGAGCTGCGGTGACAGTGTAGACAGCAATACATTAGTGGTTCACACTGTCACACGCTGCGGTGACAGTGAAGAAAACTTGTAAAGAAGTAGAAAATATAAAACTGTGTAAAACAGTCGGTGAAAGATACACCATTAGTTGCAACCAACGTACGCAAAGGAGAATAAAAAGCACGTTTGAATGGAACCTAGCGGAAAGCCGTAACACTGTGTAAGTTTCGAGCAATTCGAATTCATACACAGCCAAAACGAGAGGATATATTTAACGTGATAACTGGGCATACTTAAATTCATTCGTGTTCGTATAAAGCACATAAAAAGTCCGCGTGTTGCTTCGAACTGTTCGATCAGACGATTGAACAGATAAGCACGAGTACGACACACAACGAAAGATTGATATGAAGTAGGTCGCAGAAAACGCAGAATAGTGCCACTTGGCGTCTGCAACACTTTTAACACAGTGAGGAAGAGAATAACTACTGAGTAGGGTAAATAACGATGGACTTAAGCTCACTGATAAAAGAAGAACTCATGGATGGAGGTTCAAGTTGAAGCATATTGTGGCGTAATGTGCTGACCATGACGATATGTGTTGAACAGATACTATTTCTTACTAAGGAATACAGGCCTTTACTTATCAGTCGATGTGAATATCATCAGGCAACCTGAACAAAACAGTACTAGAGTATACATAAAGCTCTCTGATGTTTTTCTTTGAAAAACAGTGAAGGCATTCGAGGGTGATGTTGTAACGGGTGCAGGCGGTTAGAAAGGACCGTAAAGTCTCTTCTACAACAATTAACACGGTGCAATATGAACACATGTTTACAGGAAGGAAAAAGAATTTGGAAGGTTACTTTTTACACCTCCCACGAAAATTGGTCGTGTATGCTCTCTTTCAGACTGGGAGGCGAAACTGCCGCGCTTCTGATCGCTAACGCCTCGAATAAACATTTTGACCAAATATTCTAAATCCCAACTGATTGTGTGGTCAGGCAAGAAAAAATAACACAAGGGCAAGACAACGGTTTACAAATAACGCACTAATTTGCCCAACTCCAGACTTGACAAGAACCAAATGTGTCAACGCGGAACATAAATAAACATGAAGTTAGTATATCACGAATGAAACGAAATAAGTCAACTCTGACCTCATATTCGTGTTCCTGGAGTTACGTTATCCTATATATATATATATATATATATATA
>JTDE01021253.1:3998-33936 GCA_014338405.1 Paragonimus skrjabini miyazakii | reverse complement strand
GGGGGGGGGGGGGTGTCGGTCGAGGCTGCCGCACTGATAACATTCATTTATTTAGATTATTTGGTCCTCGGCGCGTTTCGTCTCTATCAAAATGGATCGCTTAACCCTGAAATCTCTTGAGAAAAAGATGGGTTAGATTGTATCCAATGATGTACGTTAGGTAACCGAGAGTTGCCTCTACAAGTACAACTGTCCGGTTTACCCGAAATGAAAAATACAAAAAGTACCCACACCTCAAGCGGAAACAAAAACCCTTCATCTTTTCACTGAATACGTTTGGAGTGATATTAATCTGAAGGCTGATAATTTGGTACCGGTTTGACAGTTTGAACACTGTTACCTTCGCAACTTCTCTTCTACGTGTAATAGAACTGAAGCATAAAAATGATTAGCAAACAAGTAGACAAAATCCAAGAGTAGACAGTACACTAAGTATTTCAAGGATGCATCATTATGAGAATAAACAAGGAGTGTCATGTTCTTGTTCATCTATTTCTATATACACAATAATTTAATGGGGGTAGTAGTAAGTAACTAGACAACAATTGGCATCCTCTCGTTCGTGCATGTAGTAAGTCAGGAAAGCGTGAGTTTGTTGGAGGATACAAAATTGTGTATGAAAATTCATAAGTTTTATTATAGATGTCAATTCAAAACATAAATATCAATGTATTCTGTAAAACTCACGGGTTTGAGAAGGTCCCTACCGAAGCGATTATATCTGAGACCAGAAGGAGCACGAGTTTCGATTGTGGACGTGTTGTCAACCCCTGATGTTTCTGAGAAAGTTCTTCTTTTTGACTCTGACTGTCTGTGATGAGCAACGCTTTTTGCTAACAAGGGGTGGGGTGCCACTGATAATTTCTCCATTAATGTTTTTCTAATTTCGTCGAAAGAAAGTACTTCACGTTTGCCGTTATGACTAGCGGTCGTCTTGTCTTTTGTGAGGACCCGACAGGGCGCGGTGTATTGGGGTTGCGGTTGACATTGCCTGAGCACAACTAGACTGCTTACCGCGCACGTGCACAGCTGATGATTGCTCTGTAGGCAATACAGAATGTGGTTGTCGCGTATGGTGCACCAAACAAGCTACGTGGCTGCCTTAACCATATGCTGTTGACGGTTCAGATGAATCGCATTCACCTGACAACCTAAGAGTACGGCCAAAAACTAGTCCAGATGCAGTGGTTCTTAAATTGTTTTACTGTGTTTCTTCGGTTCGAAAAGACCTGAGAAGTGTTTAGTTCCACGAAGCCCTGGCATGCACGTTAAGATCGACCGTTAGGTGATGGGGAAAACGTTCAACCTTTCCAACTGCTGCGAGAATGATTGCATTCTAGTATATTTAAAAGGGCCGTGAAATGCCTTCCAAACTACGGTTCACGATCTATAGTGAGAAGTATTGAGCAACCAAACTGTGCCACCCAACCTGATCACTGTTTCGGAGAAATAGTTAGCGACTGATGTGGCTGTGGGCCATTATGTGAGGTTGACAACACAGAACGTCAGTATATAAATCGAGCCACTCGAAGGTGGATAGGGACAGATCGGATGGACGCGCATATGGTGGAACTATGCCTGTGATAAAGGGAAAATGTCATATAGCTTCCTACCTGACGGTGGGCTTTTGAGCGTTGGTATTGGGGGAGAGTGAGAGTCCAACTGTAGACACCATGGTTTACCTTAGGACGTAACAAAATTCGGCGGTAACTTTAACCGAAGCAAACATGTCCGGATGAGACCACTTTTACAATATCTCAATACTGTTAGGCGAAACGATTCAGGCACTGCATGAAGCGATGTACCAAAGGAAGTGTCCGAGGATATTTTTCTGAAGATTTTTGAACCAGTTATCATGAATCAATATGTCATAAGTTCAGACTGAATTATGACGGAGATCCTTTGAAGAAGATGCCCGATAACCAGATCAGTATACTGTGTGGCAACTATAGCCTTCAAGTCAGTATCATTACGATCGCGTGAAAAAGCGTCCGTGACAATGTTACCCATACCTGAGACATTTAGCATATCAGTAGTAGCTTGAGAGATGTAGTCCGGATGCCTAACTTCCTTTGAAGAATAACTGTCCGATCAAACTCCTAGAAGGTACGCTAAAGGTTTGTGGCAAGTTTAAACCGTAAAGGTCTTCCACCGAATGACGAAAGCGGTGAATGTCTGGGCAGACTGCAGTTAACACTCCACCAAACGTGCTATAGCTAGATTTCGCAGATTGAAACATTTGAGTTAAAAAGCTGAACATTGTCAATGATTAACATCAAACTTTTGAGACACGGCGCCGACAGGCATGTCGGATGCGTCGGCTGTAATCAGCGGCGACGTGTTTAGGCTGGGATGGACAAAGCCAACAACCGCCTCCTTAAACTCAACGAACGCAGTGTGTGTACCTTACGCAAACTAGACTTTTCGTTCGCCTCAGACGAAAGTATGCATTATGTGCGCACAGCGGGTTATAAAACGCTTATGATAACTGACAGTGTCACTAATACAACTAAGTCCCGTAAAGAAATTCGTTTAAACATATTTAGGTTTAGTGCGGCTGTTCCGTTTTCTGAAATATTATATATATATATATATATATATATATAGGTATAATCTAGCTCGAATCTGGTGGGTCTCTGTGTTTGATTAAAAATTTCAGTAAAGTTCGAAGATGAACAAAGTGTTTCTCGTGTGAGAAACTGGCTACTAGGACGCTGTGCAGATACCATCTGTGGCTTAATGAATGAAGTGTTGAATAATTTGAACTGCGTCACACATGCTGAGTGGTATTCGAAGAAATTCAACAAGTCCAAGGGAGAGGTAATTGCGGTTTTGGGTACATCGTTTTTGGCAACCAGAACCCGGTGATATGCGCGTACCAGTGTTATCCGGCTAAAAACAGTTTTCTCACATAAACGAGCAGTTACATCCTGCACATGCAGGATCGGGTATTTGTCAAGGACAGTTACTTTATTAAGCTTGTGGTAATCATCGTAAGGACGCCATCCCGTCACCGGAACCGAATGAATCGTTGAGGTCCATGGGCTCTTGGAAGTGTGCATTGTTATGAGTCCAGACATATATTTGAATCCTGTTCTGGTGAGTTTCAGGTTGATGGGAGCCAACCCGATAGGTCCTGCCGAGATTATAGGTCCTACGTGCGCATGCGCTGGGTGGCAGTAAAGGCCGCTGACTGAAAGCCAGTCGATGCAGGAATCAGTGGTAAGAACCCAGTAAGGAGATGCACAGATTATCTAGTAATTTTGGGTTGGATGTATATAGGTGTCATGGCTACAGCTGTTGCTCTTGCGTCACTTATGCTCAGCCTGATGTGGAAGTCGAGGTTGCGAACTCTCTCATATATCAGAAGTTCAAAGTGCAGTTGAAACTCGACGCCTACTGTGGCAGGGTACCGCAGCGATCGTAAATACTCGAGGTCAAAGTTGCGAGTTAGCTATTATAGGTGGCCGTTGTTGGCAATACAGAATAATGTACTGAAGGTGCTTGAATGTCATCTTTTGTGGACGGAAGCACATTAACCCAACCCCCGGCGAACAATCAAGAACTTCTCTCACACAGAAATGAGTCAGCAAGGAAAGACGGCACCGATGACAACAAACACCATCACAGGTCAGTATCTGAGTATCCTCTGGCTTGCGCTGTTTGAACGCACGGTTCAATGCACCCTTTATCTCAGTTACCAAAATGTCTATAATGCCAACAGCAGTTAGTTTGACTAAGGTACGCTTTACCTGGATAGTTTACCAAGTCGTCGGTCTAATTAACGGCTTGAAGGAATTTCGTTTAAATCGCGGTTTAAGACTGCGACTTCTGCCCTTAAAGCTTCGTTGCCTACTGGATCGCGTTCCAGAGTAATCATTTCGTTACTTGCCCTGTATAGGACGTGCCGTAAGATGTGATAGACGCAAGCCAATAAACAGTCTTTGTAAGCACTCTTCTACTTGATCAGTAATTTTCGACACCTCAGCAAGAGTTTGCGCACGAGCAATGGAACTGTTGCTTGCGTTGTCCTTGGTAATTTCTTAAGCCACAGTTCCCGGAGGTCGTATCGGGTAGCACTGACAGTTAAGCAACGGGGAAGTTAGAAACTAGGTATTTGGTAATGATTACCAAGCGAGTTCCTTTGTTCAATCTTAGGGTTTGCATAGACTTAGATGTCTAACCAATGTACTAAGAATGCCAGCTAGTCGTGTGTCACATCAAGTACTCCTTGCCAACGCTGCGGTCGACTGGCTCATGGTGTAAGGTAGATGTTGACCTGTCGTGCAGTCGTTCACCAGGAAGTTGGTTATTGTAAGTCGGGTTTGTCCTCCGAGCTGAGGCCCTCGTAACTCACATAGACGGTGGTTAGAGATGTTAGATGAGACGACAGCTAATCGGGCTTAATGGTTTGAGTGTTGTCGCTGTTTGACGAAGTCGTCTGTGAAGCAAATGCCCCTAAAGACGCGGTGGTGAAAGCCATTTGGGGTTGTCTTGTTGATAACATCTTACTTTTGATTGTAGCTCAGTTACTTCTTTGCAAGACCTATGCTACTTGATGTGTGAGCATAAGCCTAGCGGCGTTTGTTGTTTTTAGCTACTGCTTGATTTTTTCTCATGGTTGTATGACAATGTGAACCGCCGATTTATTTTTATTACGCATGCTGATGAGGATACATTAAGAAAGAAGGTGTACATAGAAAATAACTCACTAAAACGCAAATATCAAACAGTAATGGAACTATCGAATTTGAGAGTTTACCAAGTCCAACTGGTTAATACCCCCATCTGATTTTCAATGTCGAAATGCGAAAGACAATAAAAACAAATACTCAGCATGCTAAACTTTTGTACTGTTACCGATCTTTAAAAATAGACTGCACAGAGAACGACACACCAAACTGACGAGGCGGGGAGTGAGTTGAGATTTTAGCTCCGGTGTGAGAACAATTAATTAACAGTTTGACTAAAACAACAGTATGCTGAAAGTCAACAATATCACAAGTGTACAGTGAAGTACGATTACCCAACATATTACTTAGTACAGTCATTACCCTTCAAGGCTTGTTGACAGAGTACTCATTTTGGCTCTGAAGGTAACTAGGTCGATTTTAGGAATTAAACATTGGCTGGTAATCTAAACATTTCCGGCATACAATATAACAAGCGTTTTCCTTCCTGCATTCATTAAATGAAAATGAGTACATTATAGACGATTTCGTTTTGTACCATTATAAGATATTCCGTTCACTGTCGCCGAACCCCACCAATACACTGGTAGTAAGTATGCATGTTGCTAAGTCCTAAACCAGATTAGCGTGATGACGGTGGCCGTCCGTCTTCTATGAACAACTGTCAAACAGCCACGTTCAAACGCACTCTCATAACTGCCTAACTTATAGTAGGTGTCGATTCATCTGCTCGGACTTGTTTTGTCCGCCTGTAAACCTTTAAAAATTCATTGTTTCTATACTCAACCCAACTACATGCTGACAACCTGTCAAAGGTTGTCTCATGAGCTGACGTGTTGGCTGAGTTTGTTTGGATACTAACGACCTATTTCTAATTCCCAACAGTGTCTAGTTTAATAGATGGCGCGATAAACCAAACAAATCGGTAACTGAACTGGTGTATGATAAGCTCTTCTAGGAACGTTCATCCGGAGAATTACGGTGGCTGTGGAAGAATATGCCTTCTAATCATACCGCTGGGAGCCACATATCCAAGCAACGATCGTCCTTGATGGCGTCTCCAAATCTGTGCACAAAAGTGAATGACTTAGAGTACAACGTAGTGAACTCCAGTCTGAATTCCGTGCATTCTTTATTCCATTGACTGTTTCCCTCATCTTATGAATTAACAACTCAACGGTCTTCCTGTAAATATGCACGAAATTTCATATCCACGTCCCAAAAATCCTTCGGACTGTTTGGTTGACAATCGTTCACAAGGCAAACTTAAACTCCAGCGCGCGTTCGAATAGCAAATTGACTCTCCGATGTAGTGGTTACAAAATCGTTCAGTGATATTTTGTGGTTTGGTAATCAAAGTTATAGTTTTAAGCATAACAAAATCATGTCTAAAGACGACTTAGATCGATGAGGAGTTATTGTAGGCAACTGAGTGTTCATCTACTGAAATCGTAAGAACACGATCGAACAGTGACGAAAAACCTAGTCAAATTTGAGGAGCAATTCAACTTTAGCTATATGCTATACTTTCTGACCTTCTTTAGTTAACAGGTAAATCAATTTTCAGTGCCGCTAGAAGCTTTGTGGAACCTACTCGGTCTTGAGCATATCTGGGTTTTCCTGTTTGCCAGTGGTGATAAACTTTTAAGAACGTACCTCTTTCAATTACTAGTCAAAATCCCTGTAAAGTTTCACTTGGCTAGTCACCGTATACTGAACGCCGAAAAATAGTTCCCCTCAGTGAAACATGAGACCTGGCCGTCAGTGGCTTAGATCTTGTTTTGCAGGTAGTCATTTGGCTCAAAAGTTTGTATTCGAAGACTCTTTCCTGTACCCACCGTGTAACATTTGGTCGCATCTTCGTACTTTTCGGCTCGTGCGTTGGACATAGAGTTCGTAAACATTCCATCACTTGATGCACGAACGGTGCCCGAAGTTCACCATGCGAAACAAAGGCTAGGGTTTATGAAACGAATAAGTTGCCAAATGAGATGGACAAGCGATGTGTACGCTTCAGGCGGAAGAACTGAGGTCGTGGATCGACTTGTGGACCGGCTTTTTATACACTAGTCGCTGTTAATCGCCGGACTGTCTCGGACAAATGTCTCTCAGACGTTGTGCTCACAAATAGGTCATCTGTCGCAAAACCAATAACTGTACGTCTGCGCGACGTAGGACATGGGGAAATTATCAGCTAATCACGACGAAAAAGTAGCACTGTGGGGTGTTTCGGTGATATGGACGGTACGGACGGAAATGATACAATCCTGTTTCCATGACTGCATTAAACTATGAATCTAAAGAAAAGATTTAATCGACGAATGATTTCCACTTCATGGTATGCGCATCAGTCACATGCATATGATCCTCCGGCGACATAGGACGATAGACCGATAAATAATTCTACGGACACATTTGGAGATAGAAGAAACAAGCGTACACATAAATCAAAACGATTTTCGCAATAAGAATAACTATTTAATTTATCCCATAAAGGTAGTTAACATACAACTTGAGCATCACGCACAGTTGATTGCACGTTTCGCACTTCCATGGATTTTTTCAGACAGCCTCTTCCAGTTTTGCTCTTGTTGGGGCATGTCCGCAGAGCATATCACTACCAAAACCGAAAGTCAAACTTCGGCCACGATTTGTTGAGGCAACCGTAGTGATCACTGTGCCAGTGGCCTCACACTAAAACGACTTAATTCTCATGTGCAAACATAGTCACATTTGATTGTAAGTATTGTTGCTACTTCAGCCATACCTACTGTGAGGTGAATGGTGCAGTGGTCAACACGTTTGTTTCATGAAAGCGTGAAAGGAGTTCGAATCCCGGCCGTAATGAGAATATACACTACTAAAAAGCTGTTGGCGGAACAAAGGGAATGACTTATAAGTCGCTCAGAATGCTGCGGTTGGTTGTGATGGATGCTCAACTTACGTCAACGAGAATCCCTTACAGTTCATCATTAATCAGTTAACCTTGGCAGACCGGGAGTTGTGCAACACTCAGTTCTGTAGTATATACTTTCGAGAGTTACACTTATCTCATAAAACCGTTAACTACTAGCCAATCTGAAGCAGTGGTTCCCCGATATAAATTTGAAAAAGGCCAACAGTATGGCGTGATGCCTTGTGCACGGACATTTCGTTCGTATCTCATCTGTTACTACAGCGAAATTAGTACAATCAATATATAGCAAGCAGGCATGGCAACAATGGTGAAGAATGCGGACATGATAAGCGAGGTCAGAATGATTGAGACTCAAGAACAGGGCATTCAGATGACGCAACATGAGGCTGATAAGGACAGTTATGTTACAAGGTTAAATCGCCAACTCACGTAGGTTACAGTGGAGAAGTTACGACAGAAGAAAGGCAAAGTATGGTTTACCATAACAAAAAACCTACATTTGTAATAATGGTTCATTGCGCTACCGTGTGTGATGTGCTCTACCAACGTAATATTCTTTTGCATGAATAGCATAACACGCTCGTTACTTTCGCGTATCTACTTGCTGGACACCTTTCCTCTTTCTGTCCAAATCACTCATTGATGGTAATCAACCACATCAACATGATTCCCTCAGTTCGTACATGAAATCCTTCAGTCTATCGCATGCCTAAAGCGTTTTAGTGACACATCCAAGCATTCAAGGCGATCACATATCTTCCCAAACCGCCATTGTCCACAGTATATAAGCACATTTTGCACTGTACTTCCTGAACATGATGACAACAGTATTAAAGGAGTATACACTAGTCTACCTGTGAGTTTCGTCTATGCAAAGATTCCGGTAAAAGTTTAGTACCGAGTTTGTGCCCTTTGGTTTACTAACACACAATAGGTTGTAGTTGCAGTTAATATCAAAAGAACACTCATATTGTTTCAGATATCATTTATCGATCCATTTGCACAATCCAGCGGGGTTCTCTAATGTTTTCAAGAGAAGCCTCCATCTAACGTAAGCTTCTGTGAGGGAGTCGTTAATCCGGAGTGTCAGAATGACCACTGACGGTACATAGTGGTGATTCATAGATAAAATACTCGGAGGAATAGTTTGTACAACTGATATGCCGGTCCATTCCTTAGACTTGAACAGCCGATGAAAAAACTTAAGACTACCGTTCGTCGAACGTACCAAGGTGACCCTTCCACTTGAGTTATTTTCTAATTGCCACTAGAAGGTATTGAACAGGAAGAACGTACAACTTTCCACACTGTTTGGAGGTTGCTAACATTTTACTCCAGACTTCCTCTCCTGACTAGTGTTGGGTACATCCAGATTGCTGTCAACTTATGGAGTGTGAACAGCAGTGTTCCCCACTGTCGAATCAC
Source organism: Paragonimus skrjabini miyazakii (assembly GCA_014338405.1). Lineage (NCBI taxonomy): Eukaryota > Metazoa > Platyhelminthes > Trematoda > Plagiorchiida > Troglotrematidae > Paragonimus > Paragonimus skrjabini miyazakii. Next base: position 24,903 of record JTDE01021253.1, on the reverse strand, counting down.
GTGACGATGCGCGTGCCTAGGATGGTCGCGTGACCCATTATAGCAAACGTGCATTGGGGACGGGCGCCAAAGTTAAAAGTGAGTAGTGCGACTCGCTCTCGTCTGTGCGTCGCTTCGCCCAATCATCCCTGCGAAAACGGGTTGAGGAGGTAGGCAAAAAGACCACTTTGTGATCCTGAGAGTAAATAACCACCGCAGAAGTAACTGAACGATTTTAAGGAAGACTGGGAGAAACACTGACTTAATCTCCCCAGGGAAGGCTTGTAAAATAGGCAGCTAAAGAAGGAAATGAAGACAATCTTTTGCGGCATTAAGGTGGGAAACTGTGCAATTGTGAACGCAGCATGGCTGATTGTGAAGAGTCAAATAAGTAGCGGCTATCCGTTATCTTCCAGTGTTCGGGATGACGGTTTTAGTGAGTGCTGTGAAGTGAGTCGAAAAATCCCGGGTTGTTTTGGCGCAAACATAATTTGTGGTCGATGACACTTCATACGACTAAGATGATCGGAAACTCCCGGAACCAAGTTGTAATCCAACATCAACAGGGCATGAACTTAAGGTGAAAATTTAGGTTACATAGTAACTGTACCACTTCATTTCGCAATGGATCCTAAGCAGATATGGCTAGATTTGTAGTGCAGCTAATATGGATAGCTTTCCCAAGGTTGCACACGGCTGTTTTCCCATACTTGCGTTTGCATGGTCATTCGACATGTTCGTGTATACACACATACATACTAAGATTTCAGCTTTACCAGATAGTACAATCGCCACGGCGATCAGAAAAAATCGAAATGAAAATCCCTTAAAAAACTAAACAGGAATCTGGATGCACTCACGCCAGTGGTCGCAACAGTCGTGACAGCTGTACCGAGCGAAATATGCAGCCATAATGTTCCTAATCTGTTTCTCTGCTCCATTCGGCTTGAACTGATCAATCCTCAGCCATGTAGCTTTTCAATTGCAGCTGACTTCCGTGCTTCATTGTTAATTTTTACTGATTGTTCCAAACCCTAAACAACTGTATATTCCACAGCTCGTCAAGTTTTGTTTTTCACGCTGAGTTGTTAGCTATGGAAGGAGGCTTTTTGCGTCTTACAACATATGTCCTAATGCCGTATTTTATTGTTTTCAGTCAACACTGTCTACACGGAACCGGATGCTTCAATACTGAACGCATTCGACCAGTTCGCAAGTTCCGCTGCCGACAATGTAGCATGCGACTATGGCGTGTGCATACGCTTGCCAAGGTTCGACTCATCCATTGAAGAACAGCTAGCCCGATTGGTCAGGGAGAAAGGTGTGTGTTTAATTCAACTTAGTCTAGGAAGTGGAAATCAGTCGAACAGTCCTTATATGGACGGTGCCCTGACAGATGTGGCATTTTATCGTGCTTTGCGTGTCTGCCGTGAACATGGCATATTGCCCATTGTTGTAGCCTCCGCTCCTGCGTACTTGGTCGACCAACTGACTAAGGATTTGCAATCGAAACATCCAAATATTGGTCCAGAATTACTTTATTACAACCAACCAGAAGGAGGTGAAGTGAACACAATAATGCGGGCCGCACTGCACGCGTTCCACAGCGGTCACGTATGTCCCATATTGATTTCACGTATCCATAGCCCCACCGCCTTGCAATGCTTTCTGGAACAACGAAAGAACTGTCGCGGACTGTTGTTCGGTCAGACAACAATATGCGCAATCGGTGCACCACTTTCGGCATTCCAAACATCTAGACAGGACAACTCAGACATAACAGAATTGACTTCGTCTAAAGATTGGAAAATAGCTGCAAGTTACACGTATGAACCACCGATTCGCTCAGACGTGAACCTGGCCGAACGACTGCTGGCACTGATAGCCAACAATGACAATGTTACGGTGGGTTCAGGACATCGAGCTATCAGGACAGACGTCCGAGCTTCATTTGGTCTGCATAACAGCGCTCGGATTCCCAAGGGAGTCGGTTCACTTGGTTGCCGTCTACCTGTCTTGTGGAACTGTGGAGTGGAGAATCATGGTGGGCTGAATCCATGTACATTCGTACGTTCGGTCAGTGCTGATCCAGCCCGATTAGCCAACCTGTATCCGCAGAAGGGGCGTATTGCCGTGGGAAGTGATGCAGACATAGTGATATGGAGCAAGGTAGATAGCTTGACTGGAGATGGATATAAAAATTTGCTGCCGGAAGGAGTATACAACGTATTCTCCGGGCTGAACCTACGATCCAGACCAGACATGGTATTTTTACGCGGATCTCTGGTGGTGGTGGACGGTAAACTTGTGGAACGCCAGGGAGTTTTGGGCAAGTACTTACCGCTAAAACCATTTGGACAGTTTGCCTTCAACCGACTCGAAGCTATAGATGGAACACTAAAAGCAGACCGGCCCATAATCCCACGAGAGCCTTACAAGGGAAAGGTGGCAGGGAGTGAACAGAACCAGGATAACGAGAAAAAAGAATCGCACTTTTTCAGGAAAGAACATTACGACAACATACCGAAAGGTTGGTCAAACCTCATGATTTCTGCCAAAAATCCCTGGAAACAGATGCATAATTTCGATTGGTCACAGAATTCATTACCAGCTAGACAACAAGTAATATACTCAGACGTACCTTCGGTTCACCTGTTCCGTCAAGAATTGAGAGCTATGTTAGGATGTCTCCATACCAACAGCACATCAAACAATAGTGTAAGACTGATCACAAGCAGTACACAACACATCCGAAAAGAACTTAGTCGAATTTTCGCGTAAAACTATGCTGACTTGCCGGTAGCTTCTTATAAGTAAGCCAGTAAATGTGTTTCGAATCTATCCGTGAAGTGAACGAGAGCAAAACTAGTTAGGAATACTGGTTATGAGTTCATTAAGAAATAAGCGTCACATCCACATGGTAACTAAAAAACCTCACTAATTTCGTATAAACACGAAGTTGCTTAAGGTGCTGTCCTTGGTTCTAATCCACACAGTTAAAGACGATGTTACCTAGTGCAAATTAACCATTGCGATAGGTTGATTGTTAATGTTTCTCGTGTATTTTTTGTTTTCAGTGGCTCTTCCACCCGGTCAGAGACAAGTCCATACGTCGGTGAAGACAGCTCAACCTCCAGGTGGATCATCGCATTCCTTCTGGTAAATCCTAACGCCGACAGGGTGATTTCATTGGACGCAGTAACTTACATTCACCATGTACACACACAAACTCATCGACACATTTGTGTGGTTTCATTTCAAGCACCATTACAACATACTCCCCATTTTCTACTTTCCGTTGAAAGTTAGATTAATTTCAAAGAATATACATCGGGATGGTGGCACATTACCTAAGCAAAACGATCGCAATGGAAAAGGATTATACTTGGACCGAAGACACTCTAGTTGACAGCTAACTCGAACATCGTCAGAAAAACCTATTTTCGAGGATGAGGATATTGGAGGTTAAACGTTCAGGAAAGATTACAATCTTAAGTACAGCTGTTAGTCAGTTGTTGGTAATTTTAGGTTCTTATTTGATGAAAAAGTACCTGTAGATTTCGACATCGAAGCTGCTACGTTCAGGTCATCACGGGCACCTGGAGGTAAACACAGGCATTATCAGTTCAATAAATGACCGATGTGATACCATCAATAGTATCATGCAAATGCTAAGTAACGTCTTTCAAGTTTTATGGTTCCGTCCATTCTCAAGTTTGATAGATCAGGCACTTTTTTGACATTTCACCATTTGCTAAATCAACACACCCTGAAGACACGTTTTGAAACGGGGCTTTAGTAACTGACGTTTTGAAGCAAAACTCTCTTCAAATCTCAACTACTGACAACCTGTTAGAAGCTACCCGGACGGATACATTGGATGATGGCATAACCTCCTTAAACTAATCTAGAATTTAATTTTCAATTCAATTCAGTGTTCTGAAAATAATGCTCCTAGCAAAGCAAAGTCAGCCAGGATTAATTTCTCAGTAGGAATGTATGAAACGTGACGTTCCAAACGGCATATTGGTAGTCATGGGAAGAACAGCGTAACGAACCGTATTTCTGTTTACAGTTACCGAGGCGTTAAACTAACAGATATTTTTAAAAAAATCCATTTTAAATGCTAAGTTTTGTTCGGAGCAATAGTTTGTGTGCCACATGTAGACACGTAGATAAGTTCGTGTATGAGGAGAAGTCATGGACAGAGAAACAGAATATAGAGACAATAGGCAATCGACTGCCTGTGTCTGCATTTTTCATCTCATTCGTCTGCTTAGGTCATTATTCTCCCTTTCTGGATCACTACTCCGAGGGTTAAAACTAGTTAGGTGTGTCACATACATGAAATAATTCACAGGGTATAAAGGTATCATCAGTGTTCATAATCGCCAGAAATATCACACATTAACAAAAATTGTTTCTAGATTATCTACCTATTGCCCGAATATTCACATTTATGTAACACATTTTTCAGTAAATGCAATGGCATTTTTCGGATATGAAACTATCTTTACAATTTTCACCTGATTGTAATCAATCATAACTGAAATGTACAAAGATCAAGCAATAATCAACAAAAGATCGATGTACAGAGTTTATTATTATCACTGATCAATCTGGACGAGCTGGTTAAGAAGCTCGTCCGGAACACGGGCAACTTTACGAGGGAAACGAGCAAGTGTGTGTGGACACAACATTTCAGTCCAGGCAACAGGGACAAGTGGATAACCACTAGTGCTGCCAAGCAAATCAACCAGTGGAGCATTTGGTGAGCGCCCGAGCCCAAGTACAACACCGAGATCAGGTTCTGCAGTGGACAGAAGACATACTGCGTTCGATAAAGTGCCTGAACTAGCGTCAGCTGTTGCTCCAACTGAGGCGGAGACTGCACGCGCAGCGAGAAGTGTTGCAACAGTTTGGGACGAAATATTCGAACCCGAAAGAGTCACCGGTGTACAAACAGCACCCGGACCAATTAAGTTGATCACTCGAGCACGTATCAAATCACCAGGTCGATAGCATTCGGCAGGTTCAGCTTGATCACGTTGAGTGGCTCTAATGTCTTCGCGCCTGATTATTCCACGGAATGGACCTGCAAGCGGCTTATCGTCAACTGTCACAATGTCACAACGAACCACACGACGGGAAAGGCTTGCCACCTGAATGAAATATAACAGACATCCAGTTAGCACAAAAGAGGTCGAAAATGCGTAAACGCAACGCAATGACATTTTATAGAATTCTTGACACGGAAGAGGTACTGATGTTAGACAATAGCAAATGCATGCAAACAAAACAATTGGTCAACGCATGAATCAGAGTGTAGATGAGATATACATCGATGAATCCGAAATGTATGCTCCAATGGATTAACAGCCTTTCGCCCAGTTACACGATGTGAGGTCATCATATCAACAAGTAGGCATCATGATTGGCTAAGTAACACTCCGGGCTATGTAATCGTGTTGGACCAAGTCAGACGACGGTTAACGTGGACCTGGATAGGGACAACTGAAAAGCGGTACGACCAAACTTTTCGCGTAAACTCTGAGTTGTGTGGCTGCTTCCCGTCGACTTTCAAGCCATACAAGCAAGCCGTGTCAATGAGTGGGTCATCCAGCTATTCACAACAAATTAGGATGTCTCTTTTATGTATCTGACATAAAATTGACGATCAAAGAGAGGACTGAATTAATGTACAGCTTCATTGATAATTATCGTAAGCTTAATTGTTAATCGAGGACTAATAAATACGCCAAACTGTAAGATGAATAAATCGTGCAAGTACTTTTTTGATCACTAAGCCGTGGTATTTGTCTGAAGCAGTCGTGACTTCAGTGTTATATTTCACACCTCTCTTGCTCCGCACTGTTGAACAGGAAACGGACACGGTGGCTACCAGTGATCGGCAAACACGCATCAGACCGATACGTGAGTCGCACCGGCCTCCTTCTGGTTTGCTATAAGAAATCGCACTATGGGGATATGCACTTACCCACTAGCGTTTATCTGTCATTATGCTGTGTAGCCTCTGTAACCGTTTTTGCATCATCCACGGAGGATACCAGTCGTACACTCGGTCACCACAAATAACCCGACAATGACTTACATCGCCTGACTCAAGTCTGGCGTACTGCCAACAACGAACAACAATTTGTCCATCGACTGGAATGCGTAAATTGTGCTGAAAAATAGCCATTTCAGTTCAGGAATGTAGATGGGAGAAGAGGTGCTAGAGTGAGTGATTCGGTGAGATGACATGAGCGTTCCCACAATATAAATTGATAGATCAATTCATGAATCAGGTAAAGTGAAGGAAATGAGTGGATATTTCCTTATCATGCTATCGATGATTGGAGTAACAAGGACACACTTCCGGTGTTGTCTGTCCGAAATGATGGGATATTTCAAAATACTACCTTGGCCACTGATACAACTGTGTCCTAGTTAAATAAAAGATCAAATGGTCGTTGAGTTGTTAAAGTATTACATCTCTTACAGTACGAGCTACATTCAAAACCACAGAAGTAGTACAGTCGTTCAGAGGGAAGTATGTAGTTGTCAAAGGGTTCGGGTACCAAATAAATACTTAAGGAGAATAAACAAATTTAATGTGCAGAACGTTGGCCACATGTTTGTTTGGACAGCCTTCGTTTCAGACACGAACACTGAATTTTGACCAATGTATTTGCGGCATTCTAATGTAAGGAAAGATTTTGAACTTCGTCAGTTCTGCGATTTCATAGTCTACATCGTTCGTTCAAAACAGCCGCTAAAAAATAAGTTTAGAGGATTTATATCGGGTGATTTATGTGACCATTCTTATCCTACAACACCTACATATTGACCATTGAATAAATTTTGAATATATCCATGACAATCAGCTATATGATGTGGTGGAGCATTGTCTTGTTGAAACCATATGCAAAAGAAGTCTGTAGAAAAGGACACTTCTATAAGTTCGATCAAAAAACCCTATAACATTAAAATACACCCTCCTATCTCATACTATGGATTAGCTTATGTGAACTAGCCAGTTGATCGAACACATGGTTCCAATTGATCAGTAAGTTCAAACGTATACTGGTAGGATTCTCTTCCTGAGGAGAGAAGCTTTTTAAAATTAGAGGCATCTGACTTACAATAGTGGTATTTCTCACCCCGGCTTTACAGCACTTTTTCAACATTTTGAAGCTTGTGAGTTTGCATCCAAACGGAAGCGATGTTTACTTTCTATCATAACATGCTTTGGGCGTTAAAGACTGCAACATGGGGGCAGGGGAGAACGATCCGAACGAAAGTGATCGATACACTTTAAAGGAGAGAGTGTCTTTTCATGGTCCAAAGCAAACGCCCCTTCCTAGCACGATTTATTATTTGTCTTAAACTTTTTATGTAATAATTACCTATAAAACTAGATTAATAGCTTTTCGTTTTTCGTGCAGTCTACTTGGGGAAAATGAAGCGATTTTTTTCGTTAACTTACTAAAAAACAACAGAAACATTCAGTAGAGTCAGTGTTGAGGCCTTAAAGGCATTTCTTTTGAATGCAGCTATTCGTGGCCAGTCGGTACCTTTTTGTCCGATGAAGGAATCAGTCTGTTCGAGACTCACAATCAATCGCCGTACAGCCGAAGAAGTTATTGGTCTTCGGTTAGCAGACATATGTATAAAGCATCTCGTCGCTATCGATGCATCTTGTTTATCACCAATGAATCTGCACACTGATTCAACCTTCTCTCTTGCCGTACATTTTGTGTTAACTTATAAAAATAAACGTTAACACTCGTGCTAAACAAGCGAATGCGTTTAACCCGCTACGTCAGAACACAACTGTATCAATCAGATGACAGCAAGACACAGCATAACAAATAGTCAGATCGACTTTCGGTTATCTACAACCACAGGCGTGGGCAAACCGTCGGCTGACTCGGTTCGATGTAGTCAACTGAACGACCGCTGACCCGCTCCAGTGAATGTACCGGTATATACTCAACTTCGGTGATTTCAAGCCCCGGTGCTCAACCGTAGTCCGGCTGCACATTACGTCAACTACCCGACCGCGGACTCCTCAAATAAGGCTATGTGAATTAGTTTCCTTAGCCGTTGCGCTCCTTTTGCTCGATTCTCCCAGCGTGCATGGTGCTGATGAGACCCAACTAGGTCGAAACAGCTGTCCACCACCTCGCTGGTGGTCACTAGAACCAACCGTCTGCAAGGCTTTGTGAGCCAAATGATTTCGCTCCACCTCATTACAAGTATGAATCACATGTACAAAAAAACGAAATGGACAACGGAAAAACGCATTAGATATGAAGATATTCAGATTGCTGTCGCCGAAGATCTTTTAAGCCCCTGCTGTTCAGATGAGGATTTTACCATACACGGGCCAATCAGGTGCAAACAGTGATTGCCTAAGACAAGCAATTGATAAGTAGATCGGACTTCGCAACAGTACAACAAAACAGAAGGCAGCAATGTAGAGTATACCTGTTCATTTAACAACAAAAAAGACTCGTGCCCTTTCGTCATCACAAGTGACGCCAACCTGAACTTTAAAATGCGACCGCTGAAAGCTTTATTCACACTTCCAACAGCAATGCGTACACTCAGTGCGGGCACAAGCGCCTGTCAGTCATGAACTAGTGCCTTATACTTTTGGAAAGCAAAGCATAATTCACAAGGACGAACTGATATTGACAACCTGTGTTAAAACACTGAGCTTACAAGGATATCATTCGCATAACCCAAACGGTATACTTAAAAGTAGTTGTTGAGGTTTCCTAAGTATATGTCAGTATATGTCAGGAGAGTGTAGTTAATATAACCACGGTGGAAAAAAACTAGAACTGTCGAGGGTATTGTATTACAAATACAAATAAACACAAGTACAAATAAAGTAATAAAAAAAAGTGAAAAGTGGGTGATGCAAAGAAAGGTTGAAGAGCCTTAAGGGCCGTATCCAACTAGTGTAGGAAAATAATGCACAAGTAATCGACCACGAACAAGACTTCGAGTCTCGAACCAAAATTCTGATTCACGAGATAACAGAAAATACAGACTTTCTGGTGAACCAATTTCGAAGTCAGTGACTCGACAGTCCGACTCATTTGGTAATGTGGAGTTTCCCTAGCCTAAGGGCGTAGTCATGTCTGCTTCCGATCATCGCTGCGCGCAGAGAATGTATTCGGAACTATGTCAGACTTTTGAAAGATACCAAAGGTTTTTCGACTGTCCTGGATGACACGCCGGAGGCCATGATCAACTGGAAGGCGATCGGAGTGCTTTTTGTTTGAAAGCACATCTTCTAACCTCCCTTCCTCTTCACTTGGAAGAGAGCAGCACCATAAACACAAAGATAGTTCTTCTGTAAGTTCATAGGGTCGTGCTCCATTACCTAAGCAATCTTATACAATAAATAGAGCAACACACAATCTCATGTGGGAATGATGAACTGTTTCAATCGAGTGAGATGAGAGAACCCAAGGAACACTGGGAACAAACCGCAACAGAAACGGAAGCCTGCTGTGAAGATGTATGTTCCGAAGGAGGTGAACAAATGTAATAGAAGTGGACACCTGTCATATCACTGAACCTAATAAACATGCGTTAGTCGTGTACCCTCTGTTCTCAGTACCATGACTGCCGAAAATTTAACTGTGTTAACCAATATCTTTCACAAAGACTGTGAGCACCATTTGGTCGAACAGTAGGGATATATAGAATCAGCCCTGTTGTTGTGGGATGCTAGAGTGTTACTCACTCAGTTTCGTAGTCGCGTTGAGTGTCGATTTGGTGTTAATGAAATTAAGTCTGATAAAACCGGCCGTGAGTCTTAGCCGAGCGTCAACCGTACTGGATACTATCCACCAGGAACACCAACGGTTGAGTAAAACCACAAGGTGATTCGACAACTACGCCATCACAAAACAGATCCCGTAGGTAGTAGGGGATTTTTGGGTAATATGACCTAAACATCACTGAAAGTCGATAAATGGATTGGGAATAACACAACGTTATAAACAAGTTGTAATACTCTACGTTTCAACCACATCGGGTGGGCTTCCTTAGGAGTGTTGTCACTGAAAGTCGACTGCAAATATCACACCTCCTTTCGAAAAGACAGTGAATACGAGTTTCACGATTGTTGGAGCTCGCCAGCAATGCGTACCTAGGTAAGGCCGGGATATGAAATCTGGTCATGCTTTCATGAGGTAATTGTGTTGACCATGAAGTTGCTGACCACACATTAGACACGAGTGGACCATCGTATGCGGATGCTGGATAATATTCACTTATGAGCAATGTTTAGACAAAGGCGTCACTGAAATTCTAGTTCTGGCTGTGGCAAGAAGTGTGGCAAGAAGTTCTAACAGGAGTGAAACTCGAGCCATGTGTCTGTTTTCGAAAGGGGCTAGCCAAAAAGTCTACAGAAACGCGATAACTGCGATCAATTGTGAGTGACGTTCGATTCATGTTGACCAAAAGTTCCCTACGGTTTACCAGTAGTCAGAAATATTACTCGACAGGTTAATTATTTGTGATTTAACATGGAGAGAAGTTCTGACTGTGGGATCATCTACTGGGGTTAACAGGACAGTTAAGTGTCTTCTCATGAAACGACCTGACAACCCGACTATTACTCACAAGCGAACGTCTTTGTGTATTATCGTATCAATCGTGCCTAGCACCAAGTCAATGGCACAGTGTGACCAGAGTTCAAATCCCGGTCGTGACAGAGATACGCACTACTGACAAAATCTGAGAAAGGAAGAAGTCGAATGTAGTGCTTCTTCTCGAGAAGGGGTTGACTGAAAGGCGAGAGCTGTAACTAGTTGTCAATGATGTTCCATTCATTCAAACAGAACCTTCACTGTTTTGTTAAATAAAACGGATAGATGTTGCCCATCAAGACGGAGGTCTCACGAATGTTCAAATCGTTTGTTGGAAACATTATTCAAGGTAGCAACGTGTCGCTCATAATCACATAAAATCATCCATAAAATCATTAGCTCTCCTCTTGAATAATATTTTATCCAGTTCAGATGTCTTTTTTTCCTTTGGCATGTTTTAATTCAGTGACAGTCATTACTACGGCTGCGATGAGCAGCAACTCAAGCCACAGCACTGTATGGTCAGCACTGTTGAAAACGCATGAATGAAAAAGTCACATAGTCAACAACAACATACCTGCAGGTTGCAAATAAGCAACCGAGGTGCAAGTGAAAGTAAGATAGTCTCAATAGGATAACTTCCTCGAGGCTCTAACTGCCCCGCATCAGCGATTCATCATCATAATCATAAACAGCAATAAACTGCCATGAAACCCCGAAAAAAAGGAAGTCCTGTGCAGAAAGAAAACAAAAGGGGAGGAGACCTAGCCACTAAAAATAGGCACGTCTATATTCCAACTTTGAGCATGGAGGTGCCTTTGAAATTTGCAAACAAACAACCGCGTTACGAGTGAAAGTAGGGCGTCACCAGAAAGACTTCACAAGCCACTCAGTCACACAACAGCATTATTCGTGCAAAGATACACCGTTGGCAGCTATTCCGCTAACGTCTCCACTCACAGGTTACGCGAGCTGCAGGGGGTCAAATCCGATAAACGAAAGCAGAGATTAAGAAAACGGTTCGGGACTGAAAAATAGTCAAAGATGTCTTGACGGTTTTCTTAATGTTAAAGAGCACATTGGGTAAGATATAATGTCTCAAACGAAGCTCCTCAAAACATTTCGCCAATAAGCTTAGATCGGTATCTCAGCATGATGTGCTATCAAATATACTATGTATAATTAGCACGCTCCTCTTTACGGATGGCCAAACCGACACCAGGGATCGGAGTCCCCTATCAAATACTATTTTTACTTTGCTAAGGCGTTTGACTCATCTCTACAAGAAAGAAGACAGACGACACTTAACGTGAGATTCACCGTCGGGTATCCTCAGTCATTAAAGGGAGAAACTTCCAGATCAAAGCTGGCTCTTATCTCCCATCCTATGCACCTGCCTCAACGTATGTGCCACTCTGGGGCCGATATTGCTTTTAATCTATATAACTGAAATATCAAAGAATTTTCAGTTTCTCTTCCTTATACAGAGGGCCTGAATTTTTGAAACTCCAATACTCTTACAACTCTGCAAACTGACATCGGCGCAGTCAAGCTATGGTCACTGGAATGCCGCTTTCCCATCAGTGGGTATAAGTTCGTAATCATATCTGTGACACAGAATCTCGTAACGTCTTTGGGGTAGAATACACAGAGACATGTTTTAGTAAAATCAGTCTTAACAGGATGTCCCACTCTTACTCCTACGAAAAGGCAGTTAAACAGAGATACATTTTACTGAACAGGACAAAAAAACGTCACCAACGAGCCCCATCGAAAAGCCTTTCAAATCACCTATGAGGTTCATGCCAAAGTGTTGGTCGAATTTGTTAACTGAATGATATATCCCGAAATTGGGACAGACATAACAAAACGTGTGTAACGGGGAGCGGCAGAATTGAGAGTACGTCCCTAGAATATTATGTATGAGCATTGTTCCGAACTTCTGGACGACCACGCACTCCAAAATCAAAGCCATCGTGGAGGCGTAAGTCCTACCGACTTCTTTTCTGAAGAGCAGCCACGGTTCTTCACATTCGTACATTTGAATGAGTTGCAAGGCCCTAAAAATGATCTCAAATTTGTTATACCATCTTCTCTGCCACAGGGTAACGTCTAGTTACAGAGTGTTCCAGAATATGCTACAAAAAACACGGTCATGCAAACTTGAGGTGTTGGCAAACACACTGCGCCACTACCGGGCAAACTGAAGAGCTCACGGCGAATTTCACACGTCGACGCGTCCGTGCTTTTTGGACACATCTGGCAATCCGCTTTCTTACTCGGGAGGCAAATTGTCTGCCTGGCTTAGCAACATGATGCAGGGGGCCGATTGGGTGTTGAGCCGCCGAAGCATCCAAGTTGCCCGAATAAGAACGTTGATAAAGCTCAAGATAGATGGTGATCGGTTTCGCTTGGTGTAACACCGATATGTTCTTCGTGGTTCAATGGTTACATCATGGCACAGTAAGCCTGTGAGTTAACAGGCCGCCATCCTAACTGTTAAAAAGTCGCTACCTTGCGGAACGAAAGCAAAAAGCAATCATCGTGGCACAAAGCAAATCTCAGCCGTTGGCTATTTTATGGACAAGACGCATCAGTAAAATGCAGAATTATAATTGGTGTTGACGCCCTAGCTTTACTATTGGCCGGCTCGACTCTGCCTGTAGCTTGTTTGTTTTAACTTGTGACGAACTTAGACAACTTGTTTTACTTCGACGCTGAGGCAGCCTGCTATCCTGATTGGTCCCCACGCTAACATATCAGTTTGCTCGCATTGTCGACACTGATTGGCCGTAGTCTTCTGCGAATCGCTGGTTGATTTCGTATGGATGCGTTTGTCCAATCCAATCCCTTTACACTGACCAGCCTCAGAATTAGCTCGAATGAACGGGCAAGTTTGGCAAGACACGGTTTGATGCGGAAGGCGAGGCTGAGTAGACTGTGTTAGCCAAGAAGAGGTATATCGGTTTGACGACTGGCCAGCGAATGACTAGACGTTCCGCACCAGACGTGTTAGCAGACGGACCAAGGCTTTACTAGCGGGTAAAAGTCTCCCGAAGATACTAACGAACGAAACTTTCCCAAAACGAATCTGTTGAACCCATAAAACCCAGCTTATCTCGCCACCCTCTATGGGTAATATGGAGGCCGTGCACACAATGGATTCGCATACCTTTCGTTCTGTCGACTCATCACAACTGTATGAGTCAATATAAATTAAATCGATCAGTTATAAACAAACCCTTGGGCCAAATTTTGACCACTTTTGACCGTACAGAAGTTGGATTCTAATCCTATAAGGCCTAAGTTTGTTAGTTCCATAGAGGACTTTGATATCGCCTACGTTAAAGCTGATTGGAACTATCGGTGTGCTGAGGTCTGTTACTGTTCAATGTCGGTTTGGTTTGACAGATAACTCCAATCAGTCTAGTTTTGGTGACTTTCTAAGTTCTTTGTGCCCCACAAACATCTCACATTTGGTCTATGTTCCATTATTTTAGTGATCTATTGAGACTTATACTCGATACTGCTTCGGCGTTTTGTACTGGGTTATGGGTTAATTCAGTGTGTTTATATTTCCTTCACCACGGTAACCACCGATACTGTGAGCCACAAGAATACCAGCCCAAAAGAGGAACGTAACTTATTGTGACCAACGCACTGTATTTACTTCTCTATATTAAATCACTGTTTGACCACCTCGAACATTGCGACAATCGTCTGCAGCACCCAAAAACAGCGTTCGACGTGGGAGACGGGCTGGGGTCCTCGAGGTTCGCAGTCAGTGGATGTAGACATTGAAAGATAGCGGCTAATCGATTTCAGTGGCATGAATGATGCCGTTGTTTGCTTGAAATGTTTACGAAGAGAATTGAAACCATGAAGTAAGGCGGTGACATTCGCTAGGAGACTGTCTCGCGGATGCCGCTATAATCCCACTTGTAACTCAGTTGTATCTCATGCAAGGTGGCACACTGAATTTACACGATCGGGCTTAAACACAAGGTCGTTGTGCATAAAGCTCAGTTTGTTGCCTTTCTTCGTTTTGTAAAATAGAATCCGGTTTCTTCATAACTGTACGGTAGTTAAGCATCAATATTTAACCGCTGACAAACTTCTTTCCACAATTACGATAATCTACTCTGAAACGCTTGTATTCAACCACCGGATTAACATTCGACGTCGTGGATCGTTCAACAGACTACCATATTTCGTTTATCGCGCACGCCAAGACACCAAAAACACCAACCTACTCCATAACCCAAAACTTAGTGGCAAAGGATCTAACCGGAACTGAGCACTGAAACAAGGGAACCCAAGCCAAACTTGGGATGTTTGTAAAGAACGAAGAAGTTACGTGGAAAGATTGACAGAAATGAGTATCCCAATGGAAGTGATCCGCCAGATCCGTCCGGTATCAAACAGCAATAACCCGTAACACACCAAAAGATTGATCTCGATAGTATTAAGTGCTCGCCAGACGGTTGGAGTATCCTCTCGACGACAGTAAACATGCCCATGACACTCGGAGGAGACTGGGAACCTACATGTGATACACTGTGCACAACTCACAGCAGATATATCAAAAATAGGTCTGAAGAACCAAGGAATCTAGCCGTTGTACAGCATATCTTTCTCCGACCACCATGTGACGGCCATTATGAAAAGTGGAACAACTGGGTGATAAAATGAGCCTTTCCCCACATAGACTAACATGCTTTCTAAAGGCTTTATAAAAAACCACGTTTGGAACATGCCAATTTAATTGTGTACACCCGCCTAAGAAAAGACATGTTTACCAGTGAACTCCTCCCCAGCGAGTAATTACCAAGGCGATCGCTGGCCTGCAGCATGGCTCTTACGAGTCTCGTCTTGAAATTCCCTATCCCTATCTAACTGAATTTCGCTGAATTCATTGTAACTTGATGTTCACGCTTCTCATTAGTGTACGACTCGTGTCTAGGTGGCCGGTAATGGTCGACGGGGTCACGGAAAAAAGCTTTAAAAGAACCGATTCCCGACCGTCTACAGACAAACTTTTTTCTACATTCATCTATCACCGGAACGACCTGTTTTTTTGAGGCGGTTTGTTACCTTTTTAAGGATCGTTTTAAAGCGTTATCAGATTGCCGATCATTTAAAATAATATTAGACTCGTGATCTTAAGCTGTTTTTGTACGTGCTGCAATTCCTAAGAGCGGTGGTACATCCCATTTTTAGTGACTGCCTTTCAATTAAGTGGGCGTCTGCTGGATACCGAATAAAGTAAACCGCCTGAATTCGGATGACTTGGGTTCTGAGTTTTGAACCCGCATCCAAATCACTAAACAACCGTAAGAATTACGGTGCGAGACGTACTTAAACCACAACTACAGGCCAGAATGAGAATAAGGTGACCAGTTTTGTATCTCGCTACCAGAAAAGATCGACAGGGAGTCCGATCTTCAGGATACAAACGGTCTCCCTGAAATGACCACAACGTTACATCCTATTTGTCATTGAAAAATATCCGTTCATCCGTTGCTTGATTTCATTACGTCCACACCACTTCATACAGTGTGCACAAACTGCAGGGCTCACATTACCCTGAAAAAATAAGTTCTCAGTACTGACCTAGCTTTCCTTCGAAGAGATCTAGTGTTGATGAGCTTGTCATCATTGCGGGTGGGTTGTTCCATGGATTTACCACTCTTTTAGAAAAGAAACCCTTTCTCAGTCCTGTCCTTTGGCAAATTTGTCCCCATTCCACTGGATTAAGTGACCCATGGGGACCCCTGAGGTTCCTGATACTACCTTTTACACTTTAATAAAATCTTCCCGTAGACTTCTGGGTTTCGGATAAAATAGTTCAAGCCTCTTTATTCTATCTTCACATGTCATATCTCGAAACTCGTGAACCCAGCTCGTTTCCAATCTCTGTACCCTTACAGTAATTCTAGACCCCTTTTTAAGTGTAGTGCCCATGTTGACATACAGTACTCCGAATGAATTCGCACGAACACAGCGTAGAGGAATCCACTCCTTCTCCTTCCTACTAACAACCGCCCTTTTGGGCATCAACAGTGTCCGCTCGAACGCAGCTGTTCACTGGACCAATGGGAGAAGAGCGCACTATGAACACACCAAAATTCTTCATTTAACTGACCTTTTCTAAGGGCCCACCCGGTAATGTTAGGTCAACAGGTGCATCAACTCCTGAACCAAGTGTTGGCGCTTCGCTGCATTCAGAGGGAGATCGATCTCACTGGTACGACCATTCTTCCATGTTGGTTACGTCCCGTTAACGTTAGCTGCCCTCCACTAGTGAGACTTACATCATCTGCAAACAATAAGTAGTCGGAGCATATTCCGATTGTTAGGTCGTTGCTCAGCGTACATTCCTTCGTCGGCGAATCCATAACTGTTCTGTCCGGTTACTACAGATTCGAACGGACATCTAGCAATTGGACGGCCATCTAGGATCCTTGCTACCTTCTGACACACTCTCAGTGATTCGAGGTGTTGTGAGACAAAGAGCTGTTCATCAGAACGATATAGTAAAACAAAGACAAGAAAAAAAAAGTTTGACAACCTTCTTTCATTGTTTAAACAAAGAAGCGATTGTTCTGCATTAAGTACACATGATATCACTGTCCAACTTGTAATAAACCTGTCGGATCACGCATTGTCAGAAGCTGAAAGTAAACTCTTGAACAAGAGGTTGAATTTCAATGTCAGCCCTAGACCTCTAAAAACATTGGAAGTTATTCCGGTGGTGGAGGAGCAACTACAAATGTTACCAATCGACGATGCAAACAGAGCACGAGCACAGATCGCCATAATCATTAAAAACCAGAAATCTCAACCAAGTAACCTGAGTACCAAGGAGCGAGATGCACTCAAAACGTTGCGATCCGGTCGGTCAATAATTATCACAAGAGCGGACAAATGAAATCAAGTAGTCATCCTGAACAAAGCAGATTATGAGAGCAAAGCAGATAACCACATTTCGGATGGTCCGCGTGCCATGGTTCCGTTGGAGAAACGGCGCTCCATTTTGAACAACTCAAAAGGTTCAACGGCAAGTTTGTTCCGGAAGATGAAAGTCAGCTTGGGTAAGTAACTCTGGTTTACCCTATATCCAAAAGCAGCATTCGTTTCGAGATTTTACGATTTACCAAAAAATACATGAACCTGGGATACAACTGTAGACTATACAGGAACCCCAACATATACCCTGGCCAAATTTTTGTCTCGTGTTCTTACACCTCTTGAAAAGTGTACAAACCGTTTTATTCGGCATTCCACACAACTGGTTACCAAGCTGAAGGAACTTAGCTTAAGCCCGGACGAATGTCTAGTCAGTTTTGACATTGTTTCGTTGTTCAACAAGATTCCAGTGGGGAAACGTCTGGAGGTGATTCGCCAGCTTCTTGAAGCACATGCCAGTTTAGCTTAACGAACAAGTCTATCAATTACTGAGGTAATAGAAGCTACGGAGCATTGTTTACGGTCTACCTTCTTTACGTTCAAGGGGGTCCTTCATCAGCAAACAGACAAAGCAGCAATAGGCTCGCCCATCTCTCCCATAGTTGCCAACCTGTTCATGCAAGATTTGGAAGAAAAGTTGTTGTCCAGCTTTCCTGACTCACTTAGAAGTTGGTGGAAGTATGTCGACGATACGTTGGTGATGATGTGTACAGAAACCATTGATAAATTCATGGAACACATAAATTCCCTTCATCAGCATATCAAATTTACGATTGAGCGCGAATCAGTGGACCATGAACTGAGATTTTAGACTGCAGAATACGCAGAAGAGCAGACGGTCACCTGGACACAAGCGTGCACAGAAGGGTCACTCACTAGAATCGGTACCTTTCCTTCAGCTCAGAACACCCTATGTGCACCAAAAAAGTAGCTGCATCCAGTTTGTTTCGATCGGAAGAATATAAGGTTGTCAAACCGACATTGAAAGCTAATAGTTATTGTGACAAAATTTTACGTCCAAATCGGGAGCTACCTTGTAACAAGATAAACCAGCCCAGGAATTGATCGTCAACTGTCGTTATTCCGTACAGAAGGGATACATCGGAGGACCTTAGACGGGTCCTCAGTCAGCACAATAGCAGAGTGGCATTTAAAGCCACCAACGCATTAAGGAATAAGTTGGTCTACTTAAAGGACAAACTAACAGTGCTGGAGCAATCAGACTGTTTATCGAATTAAATGTAAGGATTGTCAAGCTTTGTACATTGGACAGACCGCCCGGCAGCTGGAAGTACGCACCAAAGAACACGTAAGATGCAGTAAGAAACCTCCTACCGACCCTCAGCAACTGTGGAAATTAGAACACGATTCAGCCACTGCAGCACACGCAATCCTCAACCAACATCAAGATGACGTCGATCATCCGACTGTGTTTAAAAGTGGTTTCCGTAACCACAAAGAACGTTTACTGGCAGAAGCCTTGCTGATCACTAATACACCACAGGCAGTGAACCGATCTGATGGCTTGCAATTGTCAGTTGTTTGGTCTGAGGTACTGGGTGAACAACAGTGACACCACGTAGGGGAGGTTTGCGGCATTCCTGTTACCTACCCCTATCCCAGTCTACACGCATGTAGATGAAACGCATACATACACACGTACACACACAAGCACACATTAACTCCCCATCATTATTCGCACCTGGGATCGTCACGTGATGACTTCAGGTGAATTGTGAAACCATACATTTTATTGGTAACCTATCTACATACCGCAGGTGAAACACAAACATGTGCCAGTTGGTGACTTCCTTATTTGAAGCTTGTACATTGTAAATTTTCTTATTTAAATCGCTTGACAAAGGCTCTCCGAGAGGGTCGAAACGTTGCGAAATCGATAACTCTCTTGGTTTTTAATTCGTTGTGGCTTAATCAAAGAATTACTTAATAATGAGCATCAGCACAGCGCACAATATTTTTTCCCATATCCGTTCTGTTTACGGTTCGGAAATGCTAGGTCGTTAACATGTAACAGGAAAACGAGACGTGACATAGTGCCTCCAAGCATACTGTTTAAAAGGTAAACTACAACGGATGAGGTTTCACAGATACATAGTCGCATGGTTCCACCCGTAAGAAACGCTTTCACTCATACACGTATTACCAATACGATCCTACAGTTATTCACTTTCGATAACAGAAAGCGACAGTTTGCAGAGTTGTGTTTTTCCGAAACATTCACTCGTTCCTTTGTTCAGAGCAGTCGCGATTTTGTATAGACAATCAAGTAGGTTTGACAGGTATGACTACTCTTAGGAACTCATCGGTATTCAACAAGTTGTCTTCGATTATGTGGCCGTAGGTGTGATCCCGCACAGTACGGTCTAACCGTTTACACGGTACACTGATCAAGTCGATAGGGTGAGAGCTACCTAATTCACCACGACTACCTTTCCTATACATCAACGACTTTCAGTCATCCGGGACAACTCCTTTCTGTGGAACGGATTGAAACAGCGTAGTAAGTGGTGTCTTGATTACCTAAGGCATCATTTTTAGCATATCCAGGTGTATGCTCGCGACCTTGCCGCCATGTCCGTTCTAAGTCATCTTAGTGCCTATTCGGTCTCATCCTCTTGGATGACAAACATTTTCACCTCTCCAGGCTGAACCAAAAGACACGCTTGGTATCCGCATTCCAGCGTCCCGCTTGTGCATAGCCATCACCACAAACCAATATATCAGTAGCTCTCAATGATACTTAAGTGCCATGAAGTAAAAACTAAATCCTGTACATGAAGAAAAGAGAAAAAAGAAAGAAGGGACCTAACTCATCACCATCATAACAGCCATGATCCTGACCAAAAGGTACTGTGGCTCGGGCCGCCGTTGACTGCGACACGTAGCCATCTCGGATAGCGTCTCTAACCAGCGGTTTGAGTGATCACGAGGACCCCATCCAGGTAGGCGACACCTACCCACTTTGCTCGATGGAGCAGTCAAGGTCTTCATATTTTGTGACCACGTTGTTGCTTGACCACCACGTGGTTTAACCCAACTGTTGGTGGCCTCACCATATAATGCCCGGTACGGTAAACGATTAGGTGTCATACGGAGTACGTGACCCAACCATCGCAAGCTGTGTATCTTGATCAATTGACCAATTGGTCGCGCATCCCGAGCGTTCTGGAATACGCGCCAGCGGACTGCCATATTGCTCACGCGATCGGTCCACTTAATATGGGCCAATTGGCGGAGACAACGGTGGCTAAACACAGCAAGCCTGTTGATATCTTCTTTGTGAACAGGCCACTTTTCCGAACCACAAATCAAAATGGAAC